>JAKGGE010002378.1:0-163800 GCA_023748175.1 Hoolock leuconedys
CCTCAGGGATGCCTGATGCTGCAAGGGAGACCCCGGGACCGCATGGTGCAATGGCCTGATGGGTCCCTGGGAGGCAGTCAGCACAGCCAGGGCCCTTTGAAAGCTGGGCCCTGGGGCTAGGCGTGCTTGCGCCACCTTGCGATCCCAGGGCAGTCCGTGGTGGGGCTGGGGCCAAGGACCCAAGGTCGCCGGGGCTGCGTGGGAACCCCAAGCCGGGGCAGCTCCACCTCCCGAGCTGGCATGCAGGAGAGCTCCAGCATGCTTGAGGAGCAGTGCAAGCCATCTGAAGCCCTCCCACACCCCAGGGCCAGGCTCATCTGCACTCCCCTCGGGCTGCTGCTGGATGGGCTCCTGGCGTGCCCAGAGTTTCTACAGCAGGCACAACCTTTCCTAGAAACCCAGGCCCCGGGGGAGCTGCAGGAAACGGAAGAGCCTTCCGGGCTGGAGCCACCCTGAGCGAGGAAGAATACCGGTCTCTGCTGGAGGAGCTTTAGGACGCGGGCAGGGGACAGGGGGGGGTCACCTTTGAGGCTGGCCTCTCTTTGTGGGGAGGCCCTGGCTGGGCATGGAGGCGTGTCTTCTGTCCGGGCTGATAGCTGGCATTCCTGCCTCCTAGGACTGGGCCGGTGAGAGACTACTGCCTAAGGGGAGAAATGCCATTCTTTCCTGGGCGTCCCGGGATTCCCAGAGCCATCCCAGGTACCAGCAGGCCTGCCGTCTACCGCGCACGTGCGGTTTTGCGGGCAGCCACCTGGCCTCCTGTTGGAGCAGCCCTGGCAGAACTCTCTTGCCTTTCTACCACCCCCCAGCCACGCCCCAGGCCACCGACCCCCCCGCTTGACAGTATCGACCCAACTTCCCAGCGGGCTGGGTGGGACCCCATTCCGTGAAACACGGGCCCCGGAGCAGGCGTCCAGGCCTTCTCTCCCTCAGCGGGTTCAGCACCACTCAGCCTCGGCTCACCGCCGGCTCCCCAACCCGTGACCCTCGTCTCGAAGAGCTGTCACAGTGGAGGCGCTTCTGGGCGACTGTCGCATGAACACCAGACCCTGGGCACACCGGGATGCTGACACTTCCAGGCGGGAGGGAGGCAGGCGCAGGGAGGAGAGGAACAGGAGACCTAGATGGACAGGAAGGATAGGCAAGATTTTAGAGGAAACTAGGAGGGATGGAGGAGGGAGGGAGAGGAGTCAAGGGACAAACCGACAGAAGGGAAACAGTGAGAACAGAGGAAAGACAGAGGACACAGGGACAGAGGGAGGGCAGGAGGAGCAAAGATAGGGAGGAAGGCAAGGGAAAGCAGTCTCAGTTCCTGGAGGAACATCAACCCAGCTCGGAAAAGCAGGCCACAGCACAGGCTGAGGGAGCTGAAATGACAGCTGGCGTCTTACTCGTTCCTTGATTCCATCATGGGAATGAAGTTTCCTCAAGATAAGAAAACGACTTATTTACCATGGGTGTCCACCAGTTTCTGACTCCCTATCCCAGGCCCGAGTCCCGCAATGGAGCGCCAGGCCCACAGCCCGGACCACCGACCACAGAGGAGCCACACTCACGAGGACTGAAGCCAGATTTAGGATTCCAAGTCACTCAGCCCTCTGCAAGGGAGCCAGTAGCTCAGGTCTCTGGCCCTTGAGGCTGACCATGTTGGCGGTTTGTACCAGGAGCCCCTGCGGTACCCATAAACATCAGGGGAGGAAGAGCAGCATCCTCTCTTCTCCCTCCCCTCAAAGCCAGCCACACGCAGACTCCCTACGTTGCGGGAACCGCGAGAATCCATCGTCAAGCATCCAGGCGGGGATGTATCTTGTCTCTGGGGTTCGTTCTGGTGCCGACAGGGAGCCACACAACTGCATGGGTGAGACTGCCCGCGGCTGACACCCACAGGCATCCAGGTGTCTTCGCGGAGAGAACTGTAAAACACAAGACCCAAACAGATATTCCCAGTTCCACACTCCACCACACCCTTCCAGGCTGGTTACTCCCTGCTGAAGATGTGCAGGAACCCAGGGAGTGGCTTCCAGACCCCGCTGGATCACTGGAGGCCCAGAGAGCCAGAACCTGACCGCAACCCACCCCCCTCAACCCTTCCTCCTCTCCGTTCTCCGCTGCGTCTCTCTGGCCTCCGGCCCCACCCCTCCCACGCCCCCCACCCCACCTCACCCAATGTCCCCACCCCCAACAGCACCACCACTCCCGGGGGGCATGTGGGTCAGCTGGGGTCCCCTCTCGAGGAGGCGGCCCGGGCTGTCAGGGCTCGGCAGCAGGATGAGAGGGTGGAGCCTCCCTTATAGGCAGCAAGAGCAGCTGGCTGTCTCTTGACCTCCAGGCTGGAGCAGAGCGTGTGGTGCTCCATGTGGCTCTCCGACACCTTGAATGGCACCCTCCCGGGCCGACCAAGGAAGGCGAGGAGGAGACTTCGTCTGGACGAGGCAAAGCGAGGCACTTGAGCCTCCTTGGAGTGGAACCAGCCATTGCAGGCCACTTCCTGAGAGAATGGCTGGCCCAGGGGCCAGCCGGCGTTCAGGGCCAGGGTTGAATCTGGTTTCAGAGCTGAGGTCATGCCAGCTGAGCCAGCACCCGGCGGGAAGCTCGCTGGCAGGCAGTGTGGCCCGAAGAAGGCAGGCTGAAAGCCAGACCTCCGTCACCCCGTCAAGGCGGCCCTGCTGCTCCGAGCCTTTGGGAAAGATAAGCACCAGGCATAAACCACCAGGGAAGGATTGAGGCAGAGAAAACAGACCTCAGGTCCAGGTCCGTCTGGTTCCAAGGCGAGGGCCAAGCCACCGGGACGGGTGGCAGGTGCCAGCGCGGGCAGGCGGAACCACCATGTGACCACTGGCAGTGTCCTGCTCCCTGGTCCGGTGGCCCCGGTGGGAGGGATTTTTCCTCGCCCATGTAGCTCCTCCCGAAGGGGCCCTCTCCCACCCTCAGACGCCTCGGTGGACACCGCACCACCCGAGCAAATGCCCGGGGGACCAGGACCCACAGCGCTGACGCACCCGGGTCCCTCTTGGCGGTGGGACAGGCAGGACCCACTCAGAAGCTGGGCCTGAGACCAAAGGCGTGCTTGCGCCAACCACGTCCCAGGGCAGTCCGTGGTGGGGCTGGGGCCAGGGGCCCAAGGTCGCCAGTGCGGCATGGGAATCCCAAGCCGGGGCAGCTCCACCTCCCCAGCCCGTGCCCCCGGAGGGCTCCAAAATACAGGAGAAGAGGCAAGCCGTCCGGGTGCCATTCCCACCACCCCAGGAGCCCGTGTGCTCGTCTCCACTCCCCTCCGGCCTGCTGCTGGATGAGCTCCTGGCGTGCCCAGAGTTTCTGCAGGAGGCGCACCCTTTCCTAGAAACGAGGGCCCGGGGGGCTGCAGGAGTCGGGAAGAGCCCAGCCGGGGCCTGGAACCACCAGGCAGCAGGAGATACCCCGGGCTCTGCTGGAGGAGGTTTAGGACGCAGGCTGGGGATGGGGTCGCGGCAGGCCTGTGGCCTCTCTTTCACGGGGATCCCCTGGCTAAGCATGGAGGGTCGTGTCTTCCCTCAGGGCTGACCCGCCTGACATTCCTGCCTCCTAGGACGGGGCCCAGTGAGAGACTCCGGAGAAAGTAGAACTGCCATATTTTCCTGGGCATCCCGGGGATCCCGGAACTGGCACAGGTACCAGCAGGCGGGCCGTCTACCGTGAACGCGTGGGTTTGTGGGCAGACACCGGGCCTCCTGTGGGAGCAGTCCCGCAGAGCTCTCTTGCCTTTCCGCCACCCCACCCCGCCTGACCACCGGCTACCCCCCGCCCTGGCAGTATGCGTCCTTCCGGGCTGGGTGGAGACCCCAGTCCAGAAACACGGGCCGAGACAGCGTCCAGGCCTTCCCACTCCCTCGGGGCTGCAGCCCCTCTATAGCCTCTGTCCCCAGTCGCTCTCCAAACCCGTGCCTCTGCGGCCTCCGAGGGGCTGCCACCATGGAAGCAGCCTGGCAGCTGTACGCAGACCACTGACCCGTGGGCACACCGGGGATGCTGACACTTCCAGAGGCGGGAGGGAAGGGCAAGCACAGGTGGAGAGGAGGATCAGGAGACCCTAGAGGGACAGAAGGATGGGCAGGAGGAGACTTCCTGAGAAGGCAGAGGAGGGAGGGGCCGGAGGGAGGGGAGGAGAGAGGACTGACCGACAGAGAGAGGGAGGCAGTGAGGCGGAGGAAGAACAGAGACACAGGGACAGAGGGAGGGCGGCAGGGAGCAAGTGACCGAGGGAGGAAGGCAGGGACGAAAAGCAGTCTCCGGACTGCCGGAGCAACAGCAGCCCCGCGCTCCGGGAAAACGGTAAGCTCCCTGGCATGACCTCTCGTTCTGAAATCAGATCTCGACCCTGGGTTCCGGAAAGCCGATGGCCTGGGCCAGCCGTTCTCTAGTGGCGATGGTGGTAAGGGTCCCGCTCAAAGCAGGCTCTCAGGGCCTCGCTTTGCCTCGGGGGCCAGACGAATCTCCTCCGCCATCCTCGTCCTGGGGCTTCCGCTGGGAGGGTGCCATTCGAAGCTGTCGGGAGAGCCATGCAGCAGGGGGAGCACATACAGTGTTCGGTGCAGCCAGGAGGCCGGCGCAGACAGCGAGCGGCTCTTACGAAGGCCCACAGGCAGGGAGGCTCCACCCCTTCTTGCTTGCGGCTGAGCCCTGGGACAGCCCGCCCTCGCATTCCGAGGGGCCCCAGGGTACTAATGCCCCCGGGGCGTTGTGATGCTGGTGGGGGTGGGCATTGGGTGAGGTGGGGTTGGGGGGGGTTGGAGGTGGGGCCAAGGCAGAGAACGCAGCAGGAATGAGGAGAAGGTGAGGGAGCCAGGGGTGGGTTTCCAGTGGGGGCTCTCTCTCCGGGCCTCTCCAGGGATCCCGCGGGAAGTGGAAGCCGCTCCCTGGGTTCCCACGCGTCATCAGCAGGGAGAAACAAGCCTGGAAGGGTGGAGTGGAGTGTGGAACTGAACCTCCGTATGCGGCTAGAGTTTTACAGTCTCCCTCTCAGCGAAGACACCCGGCGCCCCTTTGGGTATGCGCCCGTTGCAGCCTCACCCGCAGGTGTGTGGCTCCCATCCGAGGCAGGCGAAACCCAAGAGACAAGAGGTATCCCGGCGTGATGGCTTGATGATGGATTCCCGTGTCCTGCAACGTGGGCAATCTGTGGTGTGGCCGGTTTGGAGGGAGGGCGAAGACAGGATGCTGCTCTTCCTCCCTTCCCTGGATGTTTATGCGTGCCCGCAGGGCTCCGGAAGCAAACCGTCAACATGGGCAGCCTCTCGGGGCGGGTGTGTGGCCGTAGAGACCCTGAGCTACTGGCCCCCTTGCAGAGGGCCGAGTGATGTGGAATCGAAATCAGGCTTCAGTCCTCCTGAGTGTGGCTCCTCTGTGGTGGGTGAGGCCGGGGCTATGCGACCTGGTGCTCCTTTCGCGGGGCTTTCGGCCTGGGGATGTGTGGTGATAAACCACGTGTTAGTGCACGGCAACTTGAGTCCCGTCTTTTGTCTTTGAGAGCAGCATTCCTTGGTGACGGAGTGGTGACGAGTGCCCGCCGGCCGCCGCCCAGCCCTCAGCCCGCACCGATCGCATACCGTTTTCCCGGAGAGCGGGGCTGCTGTTGCTCCAGGAGTTCGGAGACCGCTTTTTCTCCCTGCCTTCCTCCCTCAGTCCCTTGCTCCCTCCCGTCCCCCCTCTGTCCCTGTGTCCCTCTGTCTTTCCCTCCGTTCCACATTGCCTCCCTATCTCTGTCGGTGAGTCCCTCCCTCCCTCCCTCCATCCCTCCCTCTCTGCCTTCCAAAATCTCTCCGCCCATCCTTCCCTCCATCTAGGTCTCCCTTTCCTCTCTCCACATGTGCCTGCCTTCCATCCTGCCTGGAAGGGTCAGCATCCCAGGAGTGCCCAGGGTCTGGGGTCTGCGTACAGCTGCCAGGCGCTCCACCGTGGCAGCTCCTGGGATGCCGCAGAGGCACGGGTTGGCGAGCAAGAGTGGAGCGGAGGCGCAGAGGGGGCAAGACCCGGGAGGGACAGAAGACCTGGACACTGCCCGGTCCCGGTGTTTCGCGGGACTGGTGTCTCCACCCTGCCCGGGCAGCATTCTGCGGAGACGGGTTGGCAGGGAGTCAGGCGGGGTGGGGGGGGTGGTGGAAGGCAAGAGAGCTCTGCCGGTGCTGCTCCCAAAGAGGCCAGGTTGCTGCCTGCAAACCCACTGCTGCATAGGTAAGAGCCCGGCCGTCTGTAGTTCCTGGGCAACTCCGGGATCAGGGCGCCCAGGAAGGAATGGCAGTTCTCCTTTGTGCGGAGTCTCTTACCGGGCCCAGTCCTAGGAGGCAGGAATGCCAGGCGGGTCAGCCAGGTGGGAAAACATGCCCCTCTATGCCCAGCCAGGGGTTCCCCACGGAAGAGAGGCCAACGCCCTGCCGCGACCCCATCCCCAGCCTGCGTCATAAAGCTCCTACAGCAGAGCCTGGTATTCTTCCTCGCTGAAGGGTGCCTCCAGCCCGGCAGGCTCTTCCGATTCCTGCAGCTACCCCAGGGCCTCGGTTTCTAGGAAAGGGTGCGCCTGCTGCAGAAACTCTGGGCACGCCAGGAGCTCATCCTGCAGCAGGCCGGAAGGGGAGTGGAGACGAGCGCCCGGTCTCCTGGGGAAGGCGGTGGGGAGGAGGCAGCCCCGGACGGCTGCATCTGCTCCTGTGGACGGGCAGATCCGGAGATGCGGTGGAGGTGGAGATGCCCGGCAGGGATCCCATGCATGGCTGACCTGGAACCCTTGGCCCCAGCACCCTCCTGAACTGCCCTGGGATGTGGGTGGCACAATGACGGCCCTGTGGCCCAGCAGGCAGGCCCTGGCTGTCCACCGCGGGGGCTGACGGTAGCCTTCGTCGGGCATTCCTGCGGGGGTTCAGAGGGGAGCCACCCGAGGCAGCCTGAGGGAGAAGGCAACTTCGGGAGGAGCCAGGGCGGCATAGGAAAAATCCATGCCTGCCAGGGCCACCGACCAGGGAGCAGGGTGACACACGCCGAGGGCCGCTTTGCAGGGGTCGCCTGAGTGCTCTGGCGCCCTGCCACCCGGTCCCGGGAGCCTGGCCCATCAGTTCTGAAACCAGACGTGAATCATGGACTCCGGGTGGCACGTCTCTCTGGCCAGTCCTTCCCTGGTGGCGATGGCTGGAAAGCGATCCTTCTCAAACGCTCGGAGCAGCAGGGCCATCTGGGATGGGGTGGCAGAAGTCCGCTTTCGCCTGCCTTATTGCGGGCCGCGTCTCCCCGGCCAGGGCGGAGATTCCCGCCTGTGCTGCCTCAGCTGGCGTCACCTCTCTTTCTGAAACCAGATCTGGACCCTGGGCTCCAGGCATGCCGATGGGCAGCCGTTCTCTGGCGATGCCGGTCTGAGTTCAGCTCAAAGCAGGCTTTCGCAGGGACTGGATTGATTGACGGGGTCCAGACGAGTCTCCTCCACCGTCCTCGTCCTCGGGCTTCCGCGGGGAGGTTGCCTTTCGAAGGTGTGGGGAGAGCCATTGCGGGGAGCACCACACAGCATTCCGGTACAGCTAGGAGGGCACCCCAGATAGCCAGCGTCCCTTATGAAGGCCCACAGGCAGGGAGGCTCCACACCATCTTGCCTGCCGCTGAGCCCTGGGACAGCACGGCCTCGCCCTCCAAAGGGCCCCAGCTCACTGATGCCCCCGGGGCGTGGTGTTGCTGGTGGTGGAGGAGGCATTGGTTGAGGTGGGGTTGGGGGGTGTGGGAGGGTAGTGGCCGGAGGAGCCAGAGGCATAGCGGATGGGAGAGAGGAGAGAAGGGGGTGAGGGGGGAGCTGGGTTTGGGAGGAGACTCTCTCTCCGGGTCTCTCCAGGGATCCCACGGGAACTGGAAGCCGCTCCCTGGGTTCCCATGCGTCTTCAGCAGGGAGTAACCAGCCTGGCAGGGTGGAGTGGAGTGTGGAACTGAACCTCCATGTGGGTCTTGAGTTTTACAGGCCCCCTCTCCGCGAAGACACCTGATGCCTGTGGGTGTCGCCCGTTGTGACCTCTCACCCACACGCAGGTGTGTAGCTCCTGTCAAGACAGAGCAAAGCGAGAGACAAGATACATCCCAGCGTGATGGTTTGGCAGATGGAATCCGTGTCCATGGCGTGCTGGGGGGGAGTCTGCAGTGTGGCTGGTTTGGAGGGAGGGGGCGAAGAGGAGACTGCTGCTCTTCCTCCTTTCCCTGGATGTTTCTGGGTGCCGCAGAAATTCCCTGAGGCTCGGCCATCCCAACATGGTGGCTTCTCTGGGTGGGGGAGTGGGGCGGAGGCGTGAGCCACCAGCCCCTTGCAGAGGGGCCGGCGACGAATAATCCCGAGTAAGGCTTCCAGTCCTCCTGAGTGTGGCTCCTCTGGGAGTGGGGTGGTGCAGGGGGTTGTCGGCCTATGGCGCTCTGCTGCTGGGCTTGGCCTGGGGATGGGTGGTCGAGAGTAAGCCACGAAGGTGAATACCTGGGAGCAGCGAGTCCTCGTCTTTTGTCTCTCAGAGCAGCCCATTCCTTGAAGCTGAGAAGAACCGAAGAGATGACGAGTGCCGACTGCGCCCAGCACTGAGAGCAGCCCGAGCGTTTTCAGACCCGGGGCTGCTGTTACTCAGGAGTCCAGGGCCGCTTTTTCTCCTGCCTTCCTCCTTGGTCCCACGCCCTCCCGCCCTACCTCTGTCCTGTGTCCCTCTGTCATTTCCCTGCGTTTCCTCACTGCCTCCTCTCTCTGTCCGAGACCGTCCCTCCTCCCTCCCTCTCTCCATCCCTCCCTCCTGCCTCCCCAGTTCTTTCATTACATCCCTCAGAAATTCCCGCACTGGGGTGTCCCGTTCTCTCTCACCTGTGCCTGCCTTACATCCTGTCTGGATGGTCAGCATCCCAGGTGTGCCTGGGGTCTGGGGTCTGCGTAAAGCCAAGCTCAGTGTGGTTGCTCTGGAGGCTTTACATGAGAGCCTGAGGTTGGCAGTGGAGGCGGGATGCTGGGGGGGCAAGAGGAAACCCACAGAGGAGAGGGAGACAAAGCAGACTTTGCCTTGCGCCTGCATCCCAGGGCAGTCCGTGATGGGGCTGGGGCCAGAAGGCCCCAGGTAGCCAGGCTGGTGGAGACAAGCGGAGACAGCTCCACCTCCCAGCCCGCCCCTGGAGGGGCTCCCGCGCCACAGGGCAGTGCAAACCATCTGACCCTCCCTGCCCCAGGGTGGTGGCTCATCTCCACTCCCCTTGACCTGCTGCTGGATGAGCTCTGGCGATGCCTGGAGTTTCTGCAACAAGCCCTTGCCCTCCTAGAGAGCGAGGGCCCGGAGGAGCTGCAGGAGTCGGAAGAGCCCACCGGGCTAGAACCACCCCTCAGCAAGGAAGAATACCGGGCTCTGCTGGAGGAGCTTTAGGATGCGTGCTGGGGATGGGGTCGCTGCAGTGGTGGCCTTTCTTTGCTTGGGGAACCTCAAGCTGGGCATGGGGGCCTGTCTTCCCTCTGGGCTGAACCGCCTGGCATTCCTGCCTCCTAGGACTGGGCCCGGTGAGAGACTCCGCACAAAGGAGAACTGCCATTCTTTCCTGGGCATCCCGGGGATCCCAGAGCCCGTGAGTACCAGCAGGCGGGCTGTCCTGCAGCGCCTTGCTGTAAGGTTTGCTGGGCAACCACCTGGCCTCCTGTGGGAACAGCCGCCCAGAGCTCTCTTGCCTTTCCGCCACCCCACTTCCCCACCCTGACAGCCAGCTCCCCGCCCCGGCGGTGTCGTCCTTCCCGAGCTGGATGGGGCCGTCCCAGAAACACAGACCTGGGCAGCGTCCAGACCTTCTCTCCCTCCCGGGGCTCGTCCCCTCTGCACCTCCGCTCCACCGTCGCTCTCCATCCCGTGCCTCTGCGGCCTCCCAGGAACTGCCACCGTGGAGCGCCTGGCCACTGTCGCATGAACCACAGACCCAGGTACACACGGATGCTGACACTTTCAGGTGGGAGGGAAGACAGGCACAGGTGGGGAGAGCAGGAGACTGAGGATGGAAGGATGGTGAGGAGAGACTTTGGAAGGAGCAGGGGAGGATGGATGGAAGGAAGGAGGGGGAGGGAGAGGGCGACTGACCGACAGAGAGAGGAAGGTGACAGTGAGGAATGGAGGGAATGACAGAGAGACCTGGGAGGTACAGAGAGGGAGGAGCAGGAGGAACAAGGACAACCGAGGAGGAAGGCAAGGAGTAATAGCTGTCTCCTGACTACTGGAGCAAAAAAGCAGCCCTCTTTGGGAAAACCCGTGAAAGCAGCCAGTGAGACTGAGGGGCTGAGTGGACTAGTGAGACACTCGTTGCCCTCTGTTCCGTCACACCCAAGGAGTGGTGGGTATCCTCAGGGGTCAAAGGCAGGGGACTCCTGTTGCGGTATTCACCGCGTGGTTTACCGACCACACATACCCAGGCCGAGCCCCACGGCGGAGCGCCAGGCCGACAGCCAGATCACCCAGGCTACAGGAGGAGACCACACTCAGGGAGGGACTGAGCCTGATTTCGGATTCCACGTCGCTCGGCCCTCTGCAAAGGGGCAGTGGCTCCCGCGATCTCTCCGGCCCCACCCCCACCCCGAGAGGCTGACCATGTTGACGGTTTGCTTCCGGAGCCCTGCGGGCAACCAGAAACCTCCAGCGAAGGGAGGAATAGCAGCATTCTCTTTTCGCCCTCCCTCCAAATCGGCCACACCGCAGACTCCCCACGTTGTGGGACATGGGAATCCATCATCATGCCATCACGCTGGGGTTGTATCTTGTCTCTGGGGTTTCGCTATGGTCTTCGACGGGAGCCACACACCTGCGTGGGTGAGACTGTCACGGCAAAGGCGACACCCCAAGGCATGGGGTGTCTTCTCGGAGAAGGGGCCTGTAAGGCTTCGAGACCCACCTGGAGTTCTGTTCCCACACTCCCACTCCCACACTTCCAGGCTGGTTTCTCCTGCTGAAGGCGCGTGGGGAACCCAGGGTGACTTCCAGTTACCCTGCAGGATCCCTGGAGAGCCAGGAGGAGCCAGCTCCCATGGCTCACCCCCCCTCACCTTCCCCTCTCCCCTTCGCTGCCTCTCTCTTAGCTCCGGCCCCACCTCTCCACACCCCAGCCCCACCTCACCCAATGCCCCCACCCCACCAGCACCACCACCAATCCCCAGGGGCATCTTTGTGCCTAAGGGCCCCTCAGTCTGGGCCCGGGCTTTTTCCCAGGCTCAGTGTGGCAGGCAGAAGGGGTGGAGCCTCCTGCCTGTGATTCTTCATGAATCCGTGGCTGTCTGCAGCCTCCTGTGGTCGGAGCATGTCGCGGTGCTCCCGCATGGCTCTCCGTCATCTTGAGGCCAGGGACTCTCCCCATGAAGCCGAGGGACAAGGACTGGCAGAGGGGACTCGTCTGGACCCGAAGGCAAGCAAGGCCCTGCCGAGCCTGCTTTGTGGAACTCCGATGCAGTGGGCATACAGCCACCAGAGAAAAGGCCAGCCCTGGCCATCAGCGTTCAGGAGCCCAGTGTCCAGATCTGGTTTCAGAACGAGGAGGCCACGCCAGCCAGAGGCAGCACAGGAGGAATCTCCGCCCTGGCGGGCCTACATGACCCGCAAGAGGCAGGTGGCGGAACTCCCGTCCACCCCCATCCCAGGCAGCCCTGCTGCTCCCAAGAATTTGTGAAGGATAAACTTTCCAGGCAAGCATACCTGGGGCTGCCAGAGGCGAGGGCCTCCAGGTCCACTTGATTCAGATCTGGTTGCAGAAGCAGAAGGGGCCAGGCAGCACCCCGCAGGGACCAGGTGGCAGGGCGCACACAGGCCCGGCCCCCTGCAGCTGACCCCATAGCGGCTGTGGGTATGCCTGCTCCTTGTCACGTGGCCCGGTGGCCGTGGATTTTCCCTCATGCCAGCTCCCTCCCAAGGTGCCCTCTCCCACCCTCAGACGCCTCGGGGGACTCCACACGCCCCGAGCAAATGCCCGGGGGACCGGTAACCCACAGCGCGACGCCTGCAGGGGCCCGGTAGCAGTGGGACAACCAGGGACCACTCAAGGATTGCCACAGGGCCAAGGCGTACTGCGCCAACCTAGAACGAGGGCATTCCATGGTGGGGCTGGGGCCAGGTGGCCTTTAGTGCTTGAGAGGCGGCGTGGGAACTCCCAAGCGGGGTAGATCCACCTCCCAGCCTGCACCGGGAGCCTCCGTTGCTGCAGGGAGCAGGTCACAGCTCTCCGGGCACCATTACCCGTAGGGAGCCAGACTTTGTCTCCCTCCCTCGACCTGCTGCTGGATAAGCTCCTGTACCCAGAGTTTCTACAGCAGTTGCACCCTGAGCCAGGGCCCAGAGAGAGCTGCAGGAATGGAAGAGCCAGCGGGCTGGAACCACCCTCAGCGAGGAAGAATACCGGGCTCTGCTGGAGGAGATTTAGGACGCTTGGGCTGGGCCGGGGTGGCGTGGCTAGGCAGGTGGCCTCTCTTTACACGGGGAACCCCTGGATGGGCATGGAGGGGCGTGACTTCCCTCCGGGCTGACACGCCTGGCATTACTGCCTCCTAGGATTGGGCCCGGTGAGAGACTCTGCACAACGGAGACCTGCCATTCTTTCCTGGGTGTCCCGGGTATCCCGGAGCCGGCCCAGGTTCCAGCAGGCGGGCCGTCTTCTGCGGACATGTGGGTTTGCGGTCAACCACCTGATCTCCTGTGGGAGCAGCCCCAGCAGAGCTCTCTTGCATTTCCGCCACCCCAACTCTGCCTGACCACCGGCTCTCCCCCGCCCCAGCAGTATGCGTCCTACCCCGGGCTGGGTGGAGACCCATATCCCGCGAAACACCGGGCCCGGGCAGCGTCCAGGCCTTCTCTCCCTCCCGGGGCTCACCCCCTGTGCCTGCTCCCAGCGTCCTTCCTGTTAACCCATTGAGCTCTGGGCCTCTCAGACTGCCACCCGTTGGGGCTGGCATGGACCTCGGACCCGGGCACCCAGGATCTTGACCAACCTCCAGGGGAGGGAAGGCAGGCACAGGTGGAGGGAGACCTGAAACCTGGGAGTGGCTGGGAAGGATGGTGGGAGATTTTTTGGAAGGCAGGGAGGGAGGGATGGAGGGAGGGAGGGAGGACTGACCCAGGCAGAGAGAGGGAGGCAGTGAGGAATGGAGGGGAAAGACCTTACAGGGACACAGAGGGAGATGGATGGCAGGAGGAACAAGGGACCGGGGAGGAAGCAGGGAGAAAAGCGGTCTCAGGACTCTCCCAGGTAAAGCAGCTCGAGGGCAGGTAAAAGCGCCCTTGTGAGGGCTGAGGGAGCTGGGCAGTGACCGACAGGTGCAGTTCTGCCAGTTCCGTGCAGCCCAAGGGAATGGGGTTTCCTCAAGACAGACAGGGGACTCCGGTTGCCATGGGGTATTCACACACGTGGTTTACCGACCACACATGACCAGAGCCGAGGAGCCCCGCAGCGGAGCGCCTTAAGCCGACAGCCCTGACCACCGATGACAGAGGAGCCACACTCAGGAGGACTGAAGCCTGATTTCGGATTCCATGTCGCTCGGCCCTCTGCAAGGGGCCTGGTAGCTCATGTCTCTTGACCCACCCCGCGAGGAGGCTGGCATGTTGGGCGGTTTGGCTGGGCCCTAGAGATCACCCAGAAACATCCAGGGGAAGGGAGGAAGAGCAGCATCCTCTCTTCGCCCACTCACCAAACCCGACCACACCGCCCAGACTCCCACGTTCGCAGGACATGGGAATCCATAGATGAAACCATGCGCCAGATGTATCTTGTCTCTCGGGTTTCAGCTCTGTTCTTTGGCCGGGAGCCACACCCCTGCGTGGGTGAGACTGTCAAACATGTCGACACAGAGATCATCGTGTGTCTTCATTGGAGGGGACCTGTAAAAAGCTCATGCACCCACACGGAGGTTCAGTTCCACTCCCACTCCCACCCCTTCAGGCTGCTTTCTCCTGCTGAAAACTGGCATTAGGAGACACAGGGGCTGATTCCAGTTTCAGCGGGATACCTGGAGAGGCCGGGAGAGCCAGCCCGTAAAATCCCAGCTCCCTCACTTGCTCACCCTCTCCCCTTCCGCTGCATCTCTCTGGCCTCCGGCCCTCTCACCCCCCCGCCAACCCCACCTCACCCAATGCCCCCACCCCGAAGAACAACACCACACTCCTGGGGCATCTGTGCACTGGGGCCCCTCCCTCGGAGGCTGAGGCCCGGGCTCCCAGGCTCTGTGGTAGGCAGGAAGGGGTGGGGCCTGCCACCTGTGGGCCTTGAGAGCAGCTGGCTGTCTCGCTGACACTCCTGGCTGGACAGACGCCCGTCGCGGTGCCTCCCTCGATGGCTCTCCCAAAGGCATTGAACAGCACCCTCCCGGGAGGCCCAAGGGCCAGTGCAGTGGAGGGCCGTCTAGTCCCAAGGCAGAAGCAGGCCTGCAGGCGACTTTGAAGGTACCGGTACCGGGCAGCCGCCACCAGAGGCGGCTGGCCCAGGCCAGCAGTTCGGGCAGGGGTCCAGATCTGGGTTTTCAAAGCGAGAGGTTCTGCGCCAGCCTTCAGGCAGCACCCGGCGGGAATCTCCCACCCTGGCCTGGAGGCGGGGCGCAAGAGGCAGGCGGTTCTCGTCCAGCCCATCCCAGGCGGCCCTGCTGCTCGAGCCTTTGGGAAGGATGCAGCTTTCCAGGCATCGCCACCAGGAAGAATGGCCAGGCGTCCAGGTCCAGGTTTTGCGTCTGGTTTCAGAACCGAAGGGCCCGGCATCGGGACGGGTGGCAGAGGGGCGGGGGTGCCTTGAGGAAAACCCCTGCGACGGCCCCAGCAGTGCTTAACCCTGCTCCATGATCAGTGGCCCCGGCCTCAGGGGATTTTGCCTACAGTGCCTGGCTCCCTCCCTCTCCCAACCACAGAATCCTCGGTGGCCTCCGAGCCCCGACGAGCTAATTACTGGGGGACAGGGACCAGCAGTCACGGCGGTCTGCCCAGGCCCCTGGGTGAAATGAGGTCAGCCAGGGCCTGCACAAGTTGACCACAGGGCCAGGGTGCTTGGTCCACAGCAGCACAGGGGCAGTCGTGGTGGGGCTGGGGCCAGGATCCCAGTTAAGCCAGGCGGTGTGGGAGAAGCAAACAGAGGTAGCTCCACCTCCCAGCCCATGCCCCCCCAGAGGGCTCAGCGCCCGAGAAGGGTGGATGCAGATCCGGGTGCCCCTCCCCACCGCCACAGGAGCCCGGGCGCTCATCTCCACTCCCCTCGGGCCTGCTGCTGGATGAGCTGGTGCCAGAGTTCTGGCCAGAGCACCCTTTCCTAAAACCAGGGGCCCGGAGGCTGCAGAGAACAGAAGGAAAGCCCGCCCGAAAAAAATTCGGGAACCACCCCTCCACCGAGGATGAATGCAGGCTCTGCTGGAGATTTACAGCACAGTCAGGAGGGGTTCGTTATTGGAAGAGGCGGTGGCCTCACTTTGATGAGAACACCTTGCTGCTGAGCCATGAGCTCGTGTCTCTTCCCTCCGGGCACAACCGCCCTAGGCCTTCCTGCCTCCTAGGTGGTCTGGACCTGAACTCCTGCACTTCCTTATTTTTCACCACGGCATCACCTTGATCCCAGGCAGCCCAGGTGCCACCAGCAAGCCGGGCCGTCTCAGGCGCTGGGTTTCACCCGGGCAACCAACTAATGCCTCATGAGCAACCTGGCAGAAACTCTACCTTTCCACCACACCCACCCACCCCAACCACCGCTACCGCGCCCCAGCAGTATACGTCCTTCGGCATTCCATGAAAACAGCAGGCCCAGGCAAGCGTCAGCCTCCGGGGCTCAGCCCCTCAGCCTCCGTTCCATCCTTCTCAGCCATGCCTCTGCGACCCCCAGGATCTGCCACGTGGATCGCTGGCAGCTTGTAAGACCCAGGCCGGGCACACCGGATGCTGGTTTCTTCAGGCAGGAGGGAAAGCCCGGAGCTGGGGGAGAGAGGAGCGGGAGACCCTAGAGGGACAGGACAGGCAGAGAACTGGAGAGCAGGGTGGGAGGGATGGAGGAGGAGGTTGACTTGACAGAGAGGGAGGCAGTGATGAGCTGTGGAGGAAAGACAGAGGAGACACAGGGACAGAGGGAGGGGCAGGGGAGGGGCAAGGGACGAGGAGAAGGCAGGGAGAAAAAATGGGATCTCGGACTCCTGGAGCAAAAGCAGCCCCTCGCTCCGGGAAAATGGTAAGCGCCCGGCGCAGGCAGAGGAGCTGGGCAGCAGCGACCGGGGAGCCTCGTTAAGCCTGTTCGTGGCCAAGGAATGGGCAGTTTCCTCAAGGGCAAACACGGGGACTCTTGTTGTTGCCGTGGGGTGACGTCACCCGCGTGGTTGGTCGTCCACACATCCCTGGCGAACCGCCTGGCGGGCCGCCAAGGCGACAGCGGTCTGACGAGAGGAGGCCGCGGAGGTTGAAGCCTGATTTGGACACCGGCGGCTGCAAAGAGACGGTAGCTCACGTCTCCAGCCCCACCTCCCGAGAGGCTGACCGACGGCTGTTTGCTTCCGGACCTGCAGATCTCTTAAACATCCAGAGGAGGAAGAGCAGCATCCTCTATTAGCCTCCCTCCCAAACCAGCCCACACGCATGACTCCCCACATTGGGGACGGGAGATCCATCTCAAGCCATCACGCGGGGATGGATCTTGTCTCAGCGTTTTTTTGCTCTGGTGTGGGGAGCCACACACACCTGCGTGCTGGGTTAGACGGTCTAAAACCATGGCGTACCCACAGGCGTCAGTGTCTTTGCTGTGAAGGGGCCTGTAAAACTCAAGACCCTGCGGTTCAGTTTGCCGCTCCCACTCCACCGCTGGGGCTGGTTTCTCCCTGCTGGGGTGCCAGGGGAACCCAGGGAGCAGCTTCCAGTTCCCTTGATATCCCTGGAGAGGCCCGGAGGAGCCAGCCCCCGCCCGAAACCCACCCCTTCACCTTCCCCCTCTCCCCTTCGCTGCGTCTCTCTGGCTCAGGCTCACCCTCTCCCGCCCACCAGCCCACCTCACCCACTGCCCCCACCCCACATCCAGCACCACACGCCCCTTGGGCATCAGTGCACTGGGAGGCCCCTCAAATGGGGAAGCGGGCTGTCAGAACTCCAGCGGCCAGGAGAGTTGGACCTCACTGCCTGTGGACATTCTTGGAGCCACTTTGAAGCTTGTCTAAATAGGCCTCCTGGGCGGAGACTCTTGCTCGGTGTCCCGACGCTTTAGGATGGCTGTGGGCCGGGGTTGAGAGGACGGCGGTTTCATCTGGGTTCTTGTGCTTGGGGACTGGCAGAGCCTGCTTTGGTGGAACGCACCTGTGGGCAGCGAGAGCGGCTGGCCCCTGGAGGCCGCAGTTCGGAGCCAGGGTCCAGATCTGGTTTTGGGAGGCAGGATGTAGCATGAGGCAGCACCGGTGGGGAATCTCCCGCCCTGGCAGGGGAAGGCGTTGCCAGGAGAGAGCAGGCTGACCTCCATCACACCATCCTAGGCGGCCCTGCCAGACCTTTGAGAAAGATGCAGCTTTCCAGGCATGCGCCACCAGGGAAGGACAGCCAGAAGAGACTTGGGCCTCGGTCAGTTCCGTCTGGTTTTCCAGGCGAAGGGCCAGGCACACACGGGACAGGTGTGACAGGTAGCCAGTGCAAGGCGGCCCCACCAATCTTGGCCCGAACCGGGTGTCACCCCTGCCCCGCCAATGTCAGATGGTGTTAAAACCCAGGCGGGGGATTTTTTCCTATGCCACCTGGCTCGGGAAGACCTCTCCCCACACTCAGATGCCTCGGTGTCCACTGAGCATTGCCGGGGACTGGGACGGCCTGCTGGTCACCTCTGCGTTGGGACAGCCAGGGCCCACTTAATCTTGTCCACAGGGCCAAGGTGTGCTTACGCCACCCACGTCCTGGGGCAGTCCGAGGTGGGGCTGGTTCCAGGGGCCCCAGTTCGCCGGGGCAGCGTGGGAACCCCAAGCCAGGGCAGCTCCACCTCCCCAGCCCGGGCCCCGAAGGGCTCCGTGTCGCAGGAGCAGATGCAAGCCGTCCGGGAGCCCAACCCACCGCCACAGGAGCCCAGGCGCTCGTCTCCACTCCCCTCTGGCCTGCTGCTGGATGACCTCCTGGGGTGCCCAGAGTTTCTGCAGGCGCACCACTTTCCTAGAAACCAGCCATGCATTGTCCCGGAGACTGCAGGAATCGGAAAGAAACCAGCAGACTGGAACCACCCTCAGTGGGGAAGGAACACTGGGCTCTTGGAGGGAGCTTTGGGGCCTTGAGGGCTGGGGGCGGGGTCCGCGACGAGGCAGGTGGCTGCCTCTGCTGGGGAAACCCTGGCTGGGCATGGAGGGCGTGTAACTCTAGACTGACCCACAATTCAGCTCTGTTTCAGGTGAAAATGCCCTAAGGAGAACCACCATTGCTACCGTGCAGGGATCGGAACAAGCCCAGGTGCAGGCCTTGCAGATCTACCATGCCCAGGCGGGGTTTGCGGGCAGCCACCCTGGCACACTCACAGAACAGCCCAGCAGAGCTCTTGCCTTTCCACCACCCCACCCCTTGACCACCAGGTACCCCACTAACAGTGTCGTCCTTCCCGAGCTGGGTGGAGAAACACTGTCAGGCTCCCCGATCCCACAGACAGGACTCCCTCCCAGGGCTTACCCCTGCACCTCATTCCACAGTCATGCCCACTCAACCATTGATGCCCCTAAAGCCTCCCAGGAGCTACCACCGTGGAGCACCTGGCGGCTCATAGATCCCAAGACCCTAACAGCCCCAGGGATGCTGAACCTCAGAAGGAAGCGTGAGAGAGAGGCAGACTGGGTGGGCAGGCAGGGCTTATAGAGGACGGAAGGATGGGCGGAGAGACTTTGGAAGGTGGGGGAGGGGGGAGGGATGGAGGGAAGGGAAGGGAGGAGGAGAAATTGCAATGAGAGAGAGGGAGGAAGTGAGGGCAATGGGAGAAGACAAGAAGGAACCCTGGGACAGAGGGAGGGAGGTAAGACTATTAGGGAGGAGGAAGAGCAAGGGAAGCAGTCTCGAGGCTCCTGGAGCAACTTAGCAGCCCGTGCTCAGCGGTAAGCTTGCAGAGGCGAGAGCGTGAGGGCACTTTCGTTCGACCCATTCCGTCGCCCAATGAATTGGCAGTCTCCTCAAAGACAAAGACGGGGACTCGTTTTGCCATGGGCTATTCACCCACATGGTTTTAGCAGACACACATCCCAGGCAGGCCCCACTCAGTGGAGGCACCAGGCTGACAGCTGACCACCCGACCACAGAGAAGCACTCTGGGAGGGACTGAAGCCTCATTTCAGATTCCGTCGCTCCTGCCCTCTGCGGGCGGTAGCTCCGTGTCTCAGTTGCCCCACCCGAGGCTGACCATGTTGGCGGTTTGCTTCTTGGGGCTGTCGGCGTTTCCAAACATCCAGGAATGGGAGGGAAGAGCAGCATCCTCTCTTAGCCCCTCCCCTCCAAACGGCCCACACAGCAGACTCCCCGTTGCGGAACCACGGTCATCTTCCAAGCGTCGCATGAGGGGATGTGTATCCCTGCCTCTCACAGGGGTTTCGCTCTGAACCCTTGTGGGAGCCACACACACACCTGGAGTGGGTGAGACTGACACATTAGCGTACCACAGGCATGGTGTCTTGAGCGGGCCTGTAAAACTTCGAGACCCTGCAGGTTCAGTTCTCCACTCCACACTTCCAGGCTGGTTTCTCCCTGCTGAAGACGCATGGGAACCCACAGGGGCCTTCCAGTTCCTTGGGATAGCTGGAGGCCAGGCAGACAAAACCCTTGCCTGACCACTTTCCCTCTCCCCTTCGCTGTGTCTGCTGGCCTCCAGCACCACCTCACACCCCAACCCCCACGTCACCCAATACTGACCCCATCCAAAAGCTCCACCAGCACCCCAGGGGGCATCAGTGCGCTTCAGGGCTCATCAGAGAACAGGCTGTCTGAGGCTCAGGCGGCGGGCAGAGGGTGGAGGCTGCCTGCCTGTGTGCCCTCCTAAGAGCCGTTTGCTGTCTGGGTAGCTCCCACTGGACTCCTGAGCAGTGCGCCCAGTCCTGCTGGGGGAGAGGG
This sequence comes from Hoolock leuconedys, assembly GCA_023748175.1. Lineage (NCBI taxonomy): Eukaryota > Metazoa > Chordata > Mammalia > Primates > Hylobatidae > Hoolock > Hoolock leuconedys. The sequence goes on from JAKGGE010002378.1 coordinate 20,040, forward strand.
ACCCCTCAGGACTCTGCCCCAGGTTTCTCAAATTCCAGCCCGGGCTCTCCCAGGTGGCTCTCCCAGCACCTTGGGACAGCACCCTCCCGACCCAGGGGAGGAGGGGCCAGAGACTCAGCTGGACCCCGAGGAGCCAAGGGCCCTCAGAGCCTGCTTTGAAGCGGAACTCTTACAGAGCATCGCCACCCAGAGGAGCAACTGGCCCAGGCCATGGGCGTTCTTGGAGCCCAGGGGTCCAGATTTGGTTTCAGAATGAGGAGGTCCAGCGACCAGCTGGGGCGGCACAGTGAATCTCAGCCCTGGCGGGGATCTGGCGGCCCCAAGAAGGAAGGTGAAAGGCGGGGCAGCCAGTCACCCCAGCAGACGCCCTGCTGGTCAGGAGCCTTTGAGTGATGGCTCCAGACGCCGCCACCAGGGAAGGACTGGCAAGAGACACGGGCCTCCCGGAGTCCCGGATTCACATCTGGTTTCACAGAACCCGAAGGGCCAGGCACCCGGGCTGGGGTGGCAGGGCAGCTAAGCGCACACAGAATGGCCTGTGAGAGCAGCCCCGGCAGGCGTGTAAACCCGGCTCCCTGGTCGGTCACCCCGGCAGGCGGGGATGACTACCTATGCGCCCTAGCTCCCACAGGAAGGGCGCTGCCTCCTTTCCTGGCCTGCCAACCCGAGCAAATGCCGGGGGACGGGACCATGGCAGCAGCCTGCCGGGCTGGCCCTGGGCAGTGGATGGGCAGGCCCCCCCGCTCAGGCTGACCCTGGGGCTGGGGCCTTGATTGCACCCCGTCCCAGGGCAGTCCGTGGTGGGGGCTGCGGGCGAGGGCCCCAGGTGGCCAGGGCGGTGGGAACCCCAAACACGGGCAGCTCCACTGCCAGGCGCCCACAGTGCTCAGGGCGGGCAGATGCAAACTTATCCGGACGTCCTCCGCTGCCCAGAGCCGGGTTGCTCATCTGCACTCCACTAGCGTGCTGCTGGATGAGCTCCTGGCATGGGGAGATTTCTACGGCATTTACCGGCTTTTCCATGAGGCCCTGCAGGGGAGCTGGGACTTGGAGGAGCCAGCAGCTGGAGTTCCACCCTCAGCCCGAGGGAAGAATACCGGGCTCTGCTGGAGATTTAGGATACCGCAGGTGGGGTTGTTGCTCCGGGGCAGAGGCGGTGGCGCGCTGCTGGCGGGGAACCCTGGCGCCAGGCAAGGAGGGGCGTATTTTCCCTCAGGCTGAAACGCTGATTCCTGCCTTCTAAGCATGGGCCGGTGGGGCTTCGGCTTCGCGGAGAACTACCATTGCCAGCGGAGGCGTCCGGGGATCGGGCGGGCGGCCAGGTGCGAGCAGGTGGAGTAGCCTGCAGCACTTTCTTGTAGCGTGCTGGGCAAACACCTGGCCTCCTGGAGCAGCCAGGGCCAGAGCCTCTCTTGCCTTTCCACCACCATACGGTCAGCTACCCGACCCACCCGGCAATATGCATCCTCCCCCGGGCTCGGTGGGAGACCCCATTCCCGTGAAACACCGGGCCCGGGCACAGTCCAAGCCTTCTCTCCCTCCTGGGGCTCGCCCGTCCTGTGTGCCCTCCACTCACGGCGGCTTGCCGCTCGCGCCAGCTGCCACCATGGAGCGCCTGGTGGCTAAAGGCTCCGGGCCAGGCACGGGATCTCTGGACCAGGCGTGGGGAAAGGCAGGTACAGATAAGAGAAGGGAAGAGGGGAGTTGAAGGGGTAGCAGTGGAGACGGTGAAATTGAGGAGGGAAGGTAGGGAGGGGAGGAGAGAGGTGAGGATGGAGAGAGGAGGCAGTGAGTAGCAATTCAGCTGACAGACAGACCCCACTGAGGACAGAGGAGGTGGGAGGGTGCACAGGTCAAGAGGGAGGAAGCGAGAAAAAAAAGCGGTCTCAGACCTCCTAGACAGAGACCCAGCTCAGGAAAGCAACAAAGCGCCCTGGGCGCTGAGAGTGCAGAGCCTGTCCCCTTCCTTCTGCGGCCCAGGCCAGGACTGCCAATCGTCTCAGAATGGGCAGTCTCCTCAAAAGAGAAAAAACGGGGGACTAAACACTGTTAGGGGTGTTACACCTGTGCAGACCACATCAGGCAAACGAGCCCTGCAGGCGGGCTACGTCAGAGCTTCTTTGAAGCCACGGAGAGAACCACTCAGGAACTGACTGAAGTGATTTGGTTCACTTCTTTCCATTGCAAGGGCAACCAGTTCTCTTTGTGCCCCAGGCGAGGCATTACATGTTCACTGTTTGCTTCTGGAACCCTGTGTTTTGGGTTTGTCAAGGAGGTTGGAAGACAAGCATGTCTTAGCCTGCACACTTCCAACCTCCAACTTGACCCACTGCAGACTCCCCACGTTGCGGGACAAGGGAATCCATCGATGAGCCACAGCGCGGGGATATCTCTGGGGTTTTCACTCTGGTCTTCGACCTGAAAATGAACAGGAACCACACACCTGTGTGAGACTGCTTCCTTGACCTTGTGGCCCAGGCGCATTGTGTCTTCACAGGGGCTTGGAAACTCAAGACTCTCTGGGGTTGGTTCCACCTCCCTCCCACTTGCTGAGCTGCTTTCTCCTGCCCCAAAGGCGAGATTTGAGACACAGGAAGCGGCTTCCAGTACCCTTGAGTTCCTGCAGGGAGTGGTTGGAGGCGAGCCACGGCTCTGGCTCCCGCCTAACCCCTTCCCCCTCTCCCCTTGCCAGCTTCGTCTCTCAGGCCTCCAGCCCCGCCCCACCCACTTTACCCACGCCCAGGCCTCAGTGCTGCCTGGGGCCCCTCAGTGAGGGTGAAACTCTCAGGCTCAGCGACGGGCAAGAAGGGGTCAGACCTGCCAGCAGCATGTGAGACCTCTGTAAGAGCCATACGGCATGCCGAGCCTCCCGGCTGGACCTGAGAGCAGTTAGCAGCCTGGCTGCGGTGGGGCCTCCGAGCTCTCCTGCCGGGTCAGTCGTGAAAATTCGGCCAGGGCTCCCAGCAGGCTCCTCCCGACACCTTGGGTTGCTTAGCTCCCTTGAGCCGAGGGACGACGATGGCATGCTGGAGACTCGTCTGGACAAGCAAAAGCGAGGCCCCTCTGGCTCGGCTTTGAAAGCCCGGAATCAGTACCGAACATCGCCACCAAACTGACTGGCCCAGGCCATGTCAGGCGTTCAGACCCAGTGTCAGGTTTTCTTTAAGAATGATCCGCATGGCTGGGGCAGCACCGGTGGGAATCATTTTACTGGGATGCATTGCGAAGGCCAGGAGGCGGCGGTCTTTAGCCAGACCGCCCTGCTAGTCGAGGCCTTTCAGAAGGTCGCTTTCCGCACTTGCTTCACCAGGGAAGGACTGGCCAGAGGGCAGGGCCTCTCAGGGTCCAGTATTCAAGTTGGTTTTCAGAACCGAAGGGCAGGCACCGGTACAGGGTGGCGGTAGCCGAAGCAGCACAGGTGGCGGTGCAGCGCGATCCCAGTGGTGTAACCCTACTCTCCTGGTCGATTAGCCCAGCAGGTGAGGTTGCCTGCGACGCCCTGGCCCCCCCCCAAGAGGGCAGATCTCCACCCACAGATGACTGGAGTGGCCTCCATGCTTTTGAGCAAATGCTGGGGCCTTGACCTGCCGGACCTGGGCGGGTGGACAGCCAGACCCAAGCTGGGCCACAGGGCGAGGGTATTAACTGCGCCACCCGATCCCATGGCACTTGGCAGTCCGTCTGGTGGGCATTTGGGGCAGCCAGGAAGGCATGGGAACCCAAGCCAGGGCAGCTCCGCCTGCCCAGCCAGCCTCGGGCTCTGCTGGCTGGGCAGATACATGATCCGGGCGCCTCCCCGTCCCAGGAGCCCGGGCGCTTGTCTACACTCCCCACCGGCCTCATGCTGGATGAGCTCATGGCAGGTTTCTGCATCAGGTGCAAACTTTCCGCAGAAACCGAGGGCCCAGGGCGGACTTGGAAGAGCCATGGCGAACCCTCAATGGGGGGCTCCCGGGCTCTGCTGGAGAGAGGCCCGGGCAGGGGTGGGAGGAGGAGGTCAGCCGGGGGCAGGGTGGTGGCCTCTCTTTAGCGGGGAACCCCTGGCTGGGCAGGAGGGAGGCGTGTCTTCCCTCGGGCTGAGGCGCCTTTGATTCCTTCTGGAGCCTGGGCGGTGAGAGACTCCCTTGGCAGACCAAGCGGCTACATTCTTTCCTGGAAAAGGCCGGGATCAGTGCAGCCCGGCCCAGGTACCAGCAGCAGGGGCGTCTCTACCGCCTGTGGTTTTAGGTCATGCCTGGCCTCCTCAGAGCTGCCGGGCAGAGCTCTCTTGCGCCACCCAACACCCGCTGGGAGCGGCTACGCCCCCACCCTGGCCTTATGGGTCCTACGATGGGTGGGAGTGGAAGACCCGTCCAGGCTGCACTTTGTTTGGGAGCACCGTCCAGGTGCTTCTCTGCCATCCCAGGGCTTGCCGCGTCTGAACCTCCGTCTGCTGTGCATTTTCGCCCACCACGTGCCTCTCTTTCAGACTCCCAGCTGCCGCATGGAGGCGCCTGGTGGTTCCAAGCACAGACACAGAACCCCAGGAGGGCGCACTGGGTCTTTATTATCAGGCCGGAGGGAAGCAGTACAAAACCCCTTGGCCCCTTTGGCAGGCATCCCTGTGGCTGGGATTTACGGTGCAGGCCTTGTCTCACCAGGTTTTCTGGTGCACTTGTGGCGCTCCCCTCAGCTTGTGGCGAGGCCAGCCCTTGGCCCCAGGCGCGGCTAGACATCACAGTCCGTCTCGCCATCGCCCCTGGGCCGAAGACGCAAAACACTCCATCTCTGCTGTTGGGGGGACATGTGTGCCACGTGTGGTCACACTGGCTCAACACTCGAACTCACCCTCCTGCTGCGTGTGGCGGGGAAGCGGAATTTTGGGGTGCCAGAGCCCCTGCGTCTTGGAGGTGAAGACAGACCTCCCAGCTAGGAAGGAGGCGAGTGGGCACCTGGTCAGTGCATTTCCCGCTGAAACATGCTTAGCCAGCCCTCGGATCATTCCAGCCCAGGAAAAAACTTCCCACCACCACGGCGCCTGCCCCATGCCGATCACCCGGTGGGATCCATCGCCGGATCGAAGGAGTCCGCATAGCCCAGACAGGAGCCGAATCTGCTCCTCTGTACAGGACGACAATGGGCCGATCGGGTCCTGACCACGGAATCTGGGTGGCTTGGTCTCCGCGGCCCCCCCTCGACAGTCCACTTCCCCGCCGCCTGGGCTGCTGCATACCTTCGCGGCCTAAAGCGCCACCGCCCCGCCCCATTCCCCCAAGCCTGCCGCGTCACCGCGATTTCTTAAAGGGTCCGCAGCCTGACTCTCCGGATCCAGCAGCGAGTAGGCCTCTCCAGTGGGCTTGCGTGGGCCGATCATGAAGCAGATTCACAGTGACGCCTCCATTGCGGCGGGTCCGCAGAACTGTGAGAACTAGAGCCTGTGCGGTATGCCTGGTCGGGCGGCTGAGGCAGTCCACAACCACGGCGTTAACAGGATGGTGTCCGGGCCAGGTTGCGGAGGTCCAGCAGAAGGAAGAACCTCAGGAGGAAGAAGCCTCAGACGGATGGCCCGTTGGCGGCAGCAGGAGATCCCATGTTCAGGCGTGAGTGGGCAGAATTTATTGCGTGAGTCTCCCCAAAGTGGTGCCTTGTGCTGGGGACGGTCTGCCTGCGTGCCGGTAGACTCCACGGTGCGGGTCGCGTGCCGGACAGCAGAACCCGGCACTTCAGGGACTTCCTGGGGTGGGTGTTAACCTACTGCCTATATCTCTAGCAAGGCATTCGGGTGTGTGCATGTTTGGTATGTTGCGTGTGTCTGTGTCTGTATGTTTGTGTGTGCTTGGAACACCCACGTCTCTCTCTGATTTCACTCTCTCCCTTCTACTTTCAGAGCAGCTCTCTCTGCCTGCTCTCTGTCCCTGCGTTTCTGCATTAGGTGTTTGCTGGGACTTGGAACACTGGGTGGTTTCTCTGCATTCATGCTGTGTGGTCAGCCTCTCCCGGGTCTCTGCCTGGGTCTGTGCAGCCAGCTGGCAGTCTTACCGGCGGTTCCAGTTTGGGTTGGTGAAGTGAGCAGCGTGGGCATCTGTGTCAGGCATGGTTCTGTTCATCCCCTCCCCTCCCATCTGGGCAGCCTCTTTGCCAGAATGGTCGACCACGCATCCCAGCCAGGACACTGAGGCCTCGGAGGGCTCGCATCCCACCAAGCAGTGCCCATGGGAGCTTCAAGAGGTTTCTCTCACTCCTCGCCTGTGCCCTCGATGACAAATCTAGACAGAGCTTCGACACAGGGAGGGAGAAGGAAGCTTGGCCCGGCGGATTGGGGAAAAGATCCGATGTGGCTCAGGCGGCCTTCCTGCCCAGTTCACCTTTAGGCACTTCTCCTCGGATGATGGCTGCGGTGGTGCCCGTGAGCATTGCAGCCAATACTGCTCAGCTCTGGCTCTGCTCTGTCTCCCTCTTGCTCTGGCTGCCTGTTTCTACCAGAAGCCTAGGGAGGGCTTCTTAGTCTTTCTCAATGTCTTCCACTCAGAAGACTTCCCCGTCCATCCGGAGAAACTTCACGCCGGATGCCGGGGTCGTGGTGTTTCCGTCTCCAAACCTTTTCAGCATGATGGGCAGGTGTGGAGAACCTGGATCTCTATGCTTCCATGGCATTACAGGACAGGAGCTTTCAGCGGGTCTCCGGCCCAGTGATGATGGCTCGTGAATTACAGGTTAGGAGGAAGAAGCGAGAGGCAGCCATTGTTGACATTTGCATTCTAGGACAGGCAGTGTCACATCCCACACCGCACTTCCTCTCAACTGTTGAGGCCAGTCCATTCCTCTGCCCCTGTGCAGGGCAACAATGATCTGCCAAACCACAGGATGTCAAATGAGAACCAAAGACGGAGTTTTTTTCCTGGGTGCGGGGGAGGTGGCATCAGGGGTACCCAGCCAGTGGCTCTAGCAGGCATCCCTGCACCGTAGCCCAGAAGCGGATTCGGGTGCAGGCCATGTCTCCCCATGCTCAGGTGCACTTGGCTTTTCCCTCAGCTTTTGTGGTTGAGTTCTCCATTGGCTTTGTCATGGCTGGACATCAACATCCATCTCGCCACCATGGCCATCCTAGGCCCTGAGACACCAGCTCACTCCATCTGCTGCTGTTGGGGGACGTGGGTGCCACCTGTGATCTCACTGGCTCCCTCCCTAGGACTCCGCCTGTCTTTGCGTGCCAGGAAGCAGTGCCGAGATGCGGAGACCCGTGCAGCGGAGGTGAGAGCCATGCTGCCTCCACCCAGGAAGGAGAGGAGGCAGTGGGCGCGGGTCAGTGCATTTTCTGCATTAAGCGTCTTGCGGCCCTGAGGGGATGCGTTCGGTGCCCCGTGAGACCCTTGCATCACGGCGGCACCGCTTATGCCCGATCCGCGGCGGTGGGATCCATCATCGGATCGAAGAGGAGTCTGCACAGCCCAGTCGGCACCCCGAAGCTGCTCCTCCACCGGGAACGAAGCGAACCCGATCAAGGAGGTCCTGACCACCGGACTCCTATGGTCTGACACTGGGTCCCCGCAGGCGCCTTTGGCAGTCCACCTCCCCCCGTCGAACACGCCCCTTCGCGGCCCCAGAATTACGCCACGCTGCCTTAGCCTGCGGCGTCGCCCGCGCGTTCTTAAAAGGGTCCGCAGCCTTACTCTCGGTGGCAGCAATGAGTCAGCCTCTCAGTGCTTCTGCTTGAGGAGCCCGAGAAAGCCGCTTGGGTCACAGTGAAGCTCCGTTGCCCGGGGGTGGGTCCTTAAGACTCGTCAGAACTGGGAGCCCTGTGCATTCGTGCCTTGGAGTCGGGGCTGAGACCAGTCCCTGTACTGGAGCATTAACAGGATGGGGTCGGGCCCCGGATTCAGAGGGTCCAGCCAGAGGTGAGAAACTCAGGAGGAAGAAACCTCCGACTGGATGGCTGGGAGGCAGGCGGGATCCCAAGCTCAGGCAAGTGAATGGTGTTCCTGAGTCTCCCAGTGGTGCCCCTTGTGATGTAAGATGCAGGGTCTGCCTGCATGCCATGGAGGCCACTCTCCATTGGGTCTTGTGATGGCAGAGGCAGAACCGGCAGCTTCAGGGGCTACCTGGAGGTGAATTACCTGCTGCCTGTATCTCTGTGTGCATTCCGGGTGTGTGCGTGTGTGTTCCAGTGTGGTGTTTTGCATTGTATTCTGTGTGTGTGTGTTTGTGTGCTTGGGTGCCCACTTACGTCTCTCTCTGATTTCTCACTCTCTCCCTTCTCATCCATCGTGCCTCTCTATTTATTGATACCTACTATCTCTGTCGTTTCTGCGTGCGTGTTGCTGGGACACAGGTGCCCTTCTTGCCCGGTGGTTTCTGCGTAAGCCTTTCTTGTGGTCAGGCTCTCCCGAGATTACCTGGTGTGCATTGTGAGTCATTTCTTGGCCCGGTTCCAGTTTGGGTTGTGGTGAAGGCGTGGGCAGCGTGGGCATCTCGCGTGGGAGCCGTGCGTTCTGTTCATCCCCTCATCCCTGAGCAGCCTCTTTGCCAGCATGAGCGACCACACCCCATCCAGGAAAAGGCCTCAGGGGTCTCACTGTCCACCCCGCTTGGGAGATTGCCCATAGAACTTCAAGAAGAGGTTTCTCACTAATCCCGCCCTGTGCCCTCATTTACCAATCTAGCCAGAGCTCGACACAGCGAGGGAGAAGGAATCGGTGGCAGGATGGGGAAAGCGTCGTGTGTGGCTCAAGGCTGAAAGCCTTCCTGCCAGCTCACCTTTGGGCACTTCCCGGATGGCATTGGTGGGGCCAGCGTGCATTCTGCCTGGGCTCACAGCGCCTGCTCTGTCTCCTCTCTGGCTGCCCTGTTTCTGAAGCCCTAGGGGCTTCTTGAGTCTTTCTCAATGTTATCCCACTGCTGTAGAAGACTTCCCAGGCCATCAGGAGAAACTTCCTGGATGTCGAGGTGCGTGATTGTTTCCCTCTCAAACCTTTTTCCGGCATGATTGGGCAGTGCGGAGATCACCTGGAGGTGCACGCGCCATCTGGTTAGGGAAGCTTTCCGGGTCTGTGGCCCCGAGTAATCTCAAGCTGCGTGGTGGTCAGGGGGAAGGCCTTGTGAGCAACCGACCGTTGCTGACATTAGCCTTCTGGGAAAAGAGCGGTGTCGCATCCACCTGCGCCTCCTCTCTGATTGTTACAGGGCAGCCCGGTTCCTCTGCTCCTAGGGAAAAGAGCCTTCTGGCAATGAATCTTCTGGCTGCCACGGATGTCCGAAGGAGCCAAAGGTCAAGTTTTCCTGGGTGCGGGAGTTGGCATCAGGGGTACGCAGCTATTGGTGGCGGCGAGGGGTGGTGGGTAGGAGCTTGGTTCAATGAAATCCCTTTTCGACCCCTCTGGCGGGCATCCCTGCATGTGGCTAGTTGGGTGCAGGCCCTCCAGCAACTTTTTCAGATTTCGCGGCTTCCTCAGCTTTGTGGGCCGGTCCCTTGGCCACGGGGCGCTGCGGCGGGACATGCTGTCCATCTCGCCATCGCCCTGCAGCCTCGAGATTTTCCAGCTCCACTCCATCTGCTGTTGGGGGACGTAGTTTGCCACATTAATGTTCACAGTGGCTCCCACCTCGGACTCCCGCCTGTCTTTACGCGGCAGGGATAGCAGTCGGTGTGCGCGACTCCCGCTTCCTGGAGGGTGAGCGGGCCACAGCTCCACCCAGGAAGGAGGCAGTGCTCGGGTAAGTGCATTTTCTACTGGCCCGGCCGCAGGCCCACAGGGTCATTCCGTGCCCCAGCGGGCGGCTACCCGCTCCTGCGGCACAGTAACCCATGCCGATCACCCGGTGAAATCCATCATGCGGGATCGATGTGATCCCACAGCCCAGCAGCACCCAGGCGCCTCACCAGGAACGAAGCAGAGACCCGATCAAGGAGGTCTGACCGCAGGACTCTCACGGTCTGACGCCTGGTCACCCTTGAAACGCTGGCAGTCTGCATCCCCCCGCCACCTCGGGCTGCGCCGCCTTCACTGCCCCAAGCACCGCCACCGCCGCCCCGTTCCCCCCAGCCTGCCGCGTCACTCCATTTCTTAAAGGGTCCTCAGCGTGACTCTCGGGCAGCGGCAGTGTCCTCAGTGCGCATCTTGAGGTGAGCAGCCTTGGGTCACTGCGCGCCCGTTTCTGCAGGGTGGTTCCCACGAACTCGTCGAACTAGGAGCCCCTCTGCTGCGATGCGTTACCGGAGTCGGGCTGGGGCCAGTCCTGGCCAGGCGTTGAAACAGGATGGGGTCCGGAGGCCCAGAGAATGCATGGAGGGTCCAGCAGAAGGAAAGCCTTGGGAGGGAAGCCTCAGATGGATTAGAGGGAGGGGCAGCGCCGGATCCCAGACTCAGGCGTCCCCGCGCGGGGCCAGTGAGCCTGTGATTCTCCCCAAAAGTGGTGCCCTTGTGATGCTTGAGGGACGGGTCTGCCTGCGTGCCCATTGGGCTGCTCTCTCCCACGGTGGGTGCGTGGTGGAGAGCAGAGACCGGCAGCTTCACTCAACGCTGAGAAGTACCTGAGTGGGTGTTAACTTGCCTGCTATCTCTGTGTTGTTTACGGGTGTGTGCGTGTGTGTGCACTCTGTGTGCATGTGTCTGTGTGTGTGTGTGTTTGTGTGCCCGGGGCAACTTTTACGTCTCTCTCTGATTTCTCACTCTCTCACTTTCTCCTTTCTTTCCATGGATTTCTCTGTTACTACTATCTCTGTCCGTCTGTGTGTGATTTTGCTGGGACACAGGTGCCCTTTAGCGGGAGGTGGTTTTATGCGTCAGCCTTTCTTGTGGTCAGCCACCTCTCCCCGGGTCACTGCCTGGGCCATGTAGCACTCTGGCTGTCACACCAGTGGTTCCAGGTTCTTGGCTGGAGTGCCCGAGAAGGCGTGGAAAAATGTGGGCATCTGCCTGAACCCTGGTTACAGCCCTCCCCATCCTGAGCAGCCTCATTGCCGGTATGAAACGACCACGCACAGCCGGACAAGACCTCAAGGGGCTCACTGCCACCCACGCAGGAGGTGCCCAGAGAGCTTCAAGAGAAGAGGGACCTCGCTCCCTCGCCCTGTGCCCTCATTGACAAATCTAGCAGAAGAGCTTCGACACAGGGGAGGAGAAGCGGCAGCAGGGATGGGAAAGCGTCTGTATTGGCTCTAGCTGGCCTTCCTGCGAGAGCTCACCTTTGGGCTCTTCTCCACCCGGATGGCCATTGGGAGGTGCCCGTCGGCGTACCGCCAATCCTGCCTGGGTTCTGGAATCTGCTCCTGTCTCTCCCTGTTGCTCTGCCTGCCCTGTTTCTACAGAAGCCTAGTTGCTTGCACAGGAGTCTTTCTCAATGTCTTCCCACCCAGAAGACTTCCCAGTCCCATCAGAGTAACTTCCTGCGGATGTGGGGTGAGTGATTTTTTCCTCTCCAAACCTTCAGCATGGTGGGTGGGTGGGAACCATAGACCTCTAGGCTTCCGTCTGGGACAGGGGAAGATTTCAGTCTCCGTGGCCCAGTGATTGCTACGTTTTGGGTCCCGAGGCATGGCAGCTCCGACCCGTTGCTGACATTTGCCTTCTAGGAAAGCGGTGTAAGCATCCCACCTGCACTTCTCTCTGATTGTTGAGGGCCAGCACGGTTCACCTCTGCTCCTGGGCCAGGGAGCCTTCTAGCAATGGATCTTCTGGCTCCCACGGATGTCAGGGAGCCAAAGGGACCGGGTTTTAATGGGTGCATGGGAGTTGGCGTCAGGGGTACCCAGCGATTGCCGGGGAGTGAGTGAGGCGTGGTTGTGATCCCTCCAGACCCCTCTGGCATCCTGCATGTGGTTTGGATTGAGGCATGAGCCCTGTCTGCATGGGTTTTCAGGTGCACTTTCGACTTTTCCTCAGCTTTGTGACAGGGGACTCCGGCCCTGGGTTGCATGGCTGGACATCAATGCGTCTACGCCCGCCGCCCCCTAGTCCTCGAAGACACCGCTCTCCATGCTGTTGCCAGGGGCGTGGGTACCCGCGTGTGGTACTGGCTCCATCCACCTCGTACTACTGCCTGTCTGTCTTTGTACGTCTGGCCGGGAGATGGTGTCGGGTGCGGAGCCCATGCGGCTTTGGAGAGTGAAGGCAGGCCACTGCTCCAGCCAGGATGGAGGGAAGGCGGTAAGGCTCGCGAGGAATCACTGCATTTTCGCCCGGCGGCCGCCTTGCGGCCCTGGGGATGGTTCCACCGTTCCTGGCGAGACACTTCCGCCACGGCACCCGTAATCCATGTCGTCACCCGGTGGGATCCATCGCTGGATCAAAGAGTCGGCACAGCCTTCTTTTGAAGCTACTCCTCCACGGGAACTGAAGCAGAAGAGCCCGATCAAGGGTCGCATTTGGACTCCTCACGGGTCGATACAAGATGCCTCATCATCTCGACCAGCCGCGCAAGACTCGCGCCACGTCGTGGCTTTAAATTACGCCGCGCTTCCATCCCCCCAGCCTGCGCGTCGCCGCCATTTCTTAAGGGTCGCGGCCTGACTCTCTCGAGAACCAGCGGCGAGTCGGCCTCTCAGTGCGCGTAGCGCGAGGAGCCCGGAAACTGCGGTTAGGTGGCGCAGTGACCGCGCCCGTTGCGGGTGTGGGTCCCTGAGACTGCATCGGCTGGAGCCCTGTGCCAGTGCCTCGGGTTCAGGGCTGGGAGACAAATCCTGGCCAGGAGGCGTTAACAGAATGGTGTCCGGGCATTTGGTGGGAGGAGTTCAGCAGGCGGGAAGAAAGCCTCAAGAGGAAGAAACCTGCCTCAGACAGGCAGCGGGGCAGCGGGATCCCAGGCTCAGGCGTCTGCGGAGACGTGTGCCCTTAGGTCTTCAAGTGGTGCCCATTTGTGATGTCGAGGAGACGGTCTGCCGCGTGGGCTGCTACAAATGGGTTGTAGTTGCGGAGGCAGAACCCGGCAGATTCAGGAATGCCTGGGTGTGGGTGTTAACCTGCTGCCTGTATCTCTGTGCATGGGTGTGTGTGTGTCAAGTGTGTGTGCGTGTGTCTGTGTGTGTGTGTGTTTGTGTTGCTTGGGTGCCCACTTACGACTCTCTCTGATTTCTCTCTCTCCTTTCGATCCCCTTCCGTCGCTCTCTGTTACTCACCACCTATCCGTTGTGCATGCATTTGCTGGGACACAGGTGCCCTTCGCCCGAGGTGGTTTTCGCCGTCGCTCTTTCTTGTGGTCAGCCCCTCTCCCTGGGTCTCTGCAGTCCATTGTGTGTCCCGCTGGCATTTCGTTTCCCCGGCGCTTCCAGTATGGGTTGGTGAAGGCGTGAACGCGTGGGCTATCTGCGCGTCCGAGCTGCAGGCTGTTCATTCCCTCGCCATCCCACAGGCAGCGTCTTTTAGCAGGTTCAGATAGGCCACACACCACTACCAGGGACAAGACCTCAGGCTGGCTCACTGTCACCCGCGGGAGAGGTGCCCAGAGAACCTCAGAAGAGGTTCTCCCTCCCTGCCCTGTGCCCTCATTGGCAAATCCAGCCAGGCTCACGGGGAGAAATCAGGGAAGGAGGTGGGGGTGGCGTGCCTGTGTGGCTCAGCTGGCCTTTTACCCAGCTCACCCCTTGGGCACTATACGGATGGCTCTTGTGGTGGTGCGGCATTTTGTGAGCTCCTGCAGGCTCACGGCCTCTGCTTGTGTCCTCCCTCTTACTCTGCCTGCCTGTATCTACAGGAAGCCTAGAGCTGCTTGGAGTCACAACTCAATATCTTCCACTCAGAAGACTTTCCAGTCCATCCGGAGAAACTTCCTGGATGTGAGGGGACTGTTTCCCTCTCCAGACTTTTCAGCATGATTGGGCGGAGTTACCTGGGCTGCAGGCTGCAACCTTCTGGGACAGGGGCTCCAGATCTCCATTGGCCTGAGGATTGGCATGGTGGGTCCAGGAAGAATGCAGGGCAACCAGAGCCATTTCCTTACATTTGCCTTCTAGGAAGTGATTATGCTTCCACCTGCACTTCTCTCGGTTGCAGAGGTCCGGTTCCTCTGCTCCTGGGGCAGCCTTCCTGGCAATGGATCTTCTGGCTGCCACGGATGTCAGGGGAGCCTGCGGACCCGGGTTTTTCCTGTAGGTGTGAAGGTGGCTTTCAGGAGATTTGGTGCCAACACTGTTGGCGTGGTGGTGGGGCTTAGTTTGTGGAAACCCTGGAAGCCCCTCTGGCAGGCATCCTGCATGTGGCTTGGATTCAGGCGCAGGCCCTGTCGCCAGGTTTTCAGGTGCATGACTTTCCTCGGCTTTGTGCGGAGGTCTCCAGTAACCCAGGCACGGCTGGACATCAATGATCTGCAGCCACTGCCCCCTGCCTGCTTTCGATGGCTTCCGCTCACTCCTTCCTGCTGTTGGGCGTGGGTGCTGCGGTAATGGTCACTGGCTCAACCTCAGACTTCCCGTATCTGTCTCTTTACCCGTTTGGCGGAAGCAGTGACGGGGTGCGGAGCCCCAGCATGGGTTGAAGGCAGGCCACTGCTCCACACCAGGAATAAGGGGCGCAGTGGGCTCCGCAGGTCAGTGCATTTTCCACGGCGTACGCCTGCGGCCTATCAGGTCGTTCCTTATCCCAACTGGGCACTTCCGGCCTACGGCGCTGTAAGCCGATGCCCGATCACCGGTGGGATCCATCATCTTATCTGAAGAGGAGTCCACTGGCCAGCGGCGCGCACCCCAGATCTGCTCCTCCACGGGGCGGGAAGCGAAGACCGATCAAGGGTCTGATGTGCCGACTCCCTGCTTGGGTCAACACTGGATCTCCATGAGCGCCTGGCAGTCAGCCTCCCGCTGGGTAGGGCTGCATTATGACCCAAAGCGCCTCGCCGCTCCCAGTTCCCACAGCCTGTCGCGTCGCTGCCATTTCATGCAAAAGGGTCCATGGCCCTGACTCATCTCCGAACCAGTGGGGTGTCGGCCTCTCCAGTGCGCATCTTGTGAGGGCCAGGCGCTTGGGTCACAGTGACCGCCGCCGTTGCCCGGGGGTGGGTCCCTGAGGCTCATTGAACCAGGAGCCCTGTGCGATCTTGCCTCGGAATCCGGGCTGAGACCAGTCCTGGCCAGGGCGTTAACAGGATGGTGTCCGGAGGCCCGGATATGGAGAGTCCAGTAGAAGGAAGAAGCCTCAGGAGGAAGAAACCTCAGATGGATGTGAGGGCAGCTGGCGGGATCAGGATCAGCGATGCGTGGGCCGGTGTGCCGAGTCTCCCCAAAAAAGTGGTGCCCTTGTGATGCCGAGGCGGGGTCTGCCTGCGTGCCCCACAGGCTGCTCTCCCACTGAGGTAGGAATTGGTAGTCCTTGAGCAGAACCGGCAGCTAGAACTGCCACAGGTGAGTTTTATCCTGCACCTGTATCTCTGTTTGCATTCTGGGTGTGGGCGTGTGTGGGTGTGTGCGTGTGTGTGTGTGTGTGTTTGTGTGCCCAGATACCAACTACGTCTCTCTCTGATTTCTCACTCTCTCATACAAGCTCTTTCCGTCGTTCTCTGTTGCTGTCTGTGTCCGTCTGTGGATTCATTATTTGCTGGGACACAGGTGCCCTTCTTGCCGGAGGTGGTTTCTCGCCGCGTCGCCCTTTCTTGTGGTCAGCCTCTCCGTGATGGGTCTCTGCCTGGGTGTGTGGCCCGGCTTGTAGTCGTTCCTCGGCGGTTCCAGTTTGTTGGTGAGAAGGCATTGGGCAACGCGGTGGGCATCATTCGGATCCATGGTTCTGTTCATCCCTCACATCCCTAAGCAGCCTCTTTTACCCAGGATGAGGAGCGACCACACCCAGCCAGGGGTACAAAGGCCTTAGGGGCTCACTGTCCACCAGCAGGGAGGGTTACCCAAAAGAACCTCAAGAGAGGGGTTCTCACTCCCTCTCGCCCTGTGCCCTCATTGACAAATCTAGCCAAGAGCTTCGACACAGGAGGGACACCAGCGGGATGGGAAAGTGTCTGTGTGGCTTAAACGCTGGCCTTTCTGCCCAGCTCACCCTTTGGGCACTTCTCCCAGGATGGCAGTCGTGAATTACTTTGGCGACTTGCCACCAATCCTGCCTGGGCTCTGGCCTCTACTCTGTCTCCCTCTTGCTCTACCCGACTCTGTTTCACAGAAACCCTAGGATCTTCTTATTCTGGCTCAATGTCTTCCACCAGACTTCCAGTTCATGGGAGAAACTTCATGGATGCCCAGGGGTCCTAATTTTCCCTCTCAAACCTTTTCAGCATGATTGGGCAGGTGTGGAAGTCCAGGTGCTCTAGACTTCCATAGCCGTCTGGAACAGGGAAGATTTCCGGTTCTCCGTGAAAGCCCAAAGTGATGGCCTGGAGTGGTCCAGTCCTAGGAGGCAGAGAACCTTGAAACGTTCTTATTTGCCTTCTAGGAATGTGGTGTAGCATCCCTGCACTTCCCTCTCCCACAGTTGTTGAGGGCCAGCGGTTCCTCTTCTCCTGGGCAAAACCTTCTGGCAATGAATCTTCTAGCTGCCACGGATGTCAAGGAGCCAAAGGGACCCGGGTTTTCTAAGGTTGGTGGTGGTGGCGTCCTTGACACACAACCGATGGCGGGGGTAATTGGGGAAAGTTTGTGGCAAGAACCCCTCGGCTCCTCTGGCGGTGACCCTGCATGTGGCTGGTTGAGCGACCCTGTCATGAGGGTTTTCCAAGTGCGCTTGGCCTTTCCTCAGCTTTGTGGCAGGGGTCTCCCGTGGCCTCCGGGCGCATGGCTGGACATCACTCTCCGTCTCGCCATCGCCCCCTGCGGCATCGAAGACACCCGCTCACTCCATCTGCTGTTGGGAGGTGGAGTTGCCACGTGTCAGTGCCACTAGCTCACCCTCAGACTCCTGCCTGTCTGTCTTTGCACGTGTGGTGGGAAGCAGTGTCGGGATGCTGGAGCCCCCGCGCCTTGGAGTTGAAAGAATGCCACTGCTCCACCCAGGAATAAGGGACGCAGTGTGTGCTCCCGGGGGGCCTTGATTACAGCGGCAGAGGCCCGGTGGCCCCTCTTTACTTGAGGAACCCCTGGCTGGGCATGGAGGCGTGTCTTCCCTCGGGCTGACCTGTCTGGCACATTCCTGCCCTACTAGGACTGGGCCGGTGAGAGATTCCCGCCTGGAGAACTGCCATTGCTTCCTGGGCATCCCAGGGGATACCTGAACCCGGCCCAGGTAACAGCCAGGCTGAGGTCTACCAGCATGCGGCCGGGTTGCGCCTGCAGCCACCCTAGCCTCCTGTGGAGACAGGTCTTGAACAGCTCTCTTGTTTTCCGCCACACCCCTCTTACACCTGACCACTGGCTACCCCCCAGCCCGACGGTATCGTCCTTCCGGGCTGTGGAGCCGTCCGTGAGAACACTGGGCCCGTGCACCGTCCAGGCCTTCTCTCCCTCCTGGGGCTCGCCCCCTCTGCGACTCCGCTCCACCATCGCTCGCCAACCCGTGCCTCTGCAGCAACCCAGGAGCTGCCACCGTGGAGCGCCTGGCAGCTGTATGCAGACCCCAGACCCCGGGCACACAGGTGCTGACCAGTAGGGAGAGAGAGCAAACACAGGTGGAGAAGAGCAGGAAGAACACAGGGAGTGGAAGGATGGGCAGAGAAGGTGGAGAGCAGGGGAGGAAGGATGGAAGGAGGGGAGGGAGGAGACGGCCCAGTAGAGAAAGAGGAGCAAGTACAGAGAGCCAGAGGGACTACAGGGACAGAGGAGGGCAGGAGATGAGTGGGAATCGAGGAAGGCAGGGAGAAAAAGGTCTCGGACTCCTGGAGCAACAACCTCTCGGAAAAGCGAGCGCCAGCCTTGAAGCTGAGAGCTATTACAGCAGCCAGTGAGGCCTGTCCTTGGTCGATCACCTGAGGAATGGGCAGACTCTCAAGGAATCAAAACGGACTTCAGGTGCAGTGGGGTATTCACCCACGTGGTTTACCAAACACAAATCCCCAGGCCAAGCCCCGCAGCCGAGTGCCAGGCCGACAACCACCGACAGAGAGCCACTCAGGACAGAAGCCCTGATTTCCAGATTCCCGCGACCAGCAGCCCCTCTACAAGGGGGCGGTAGCTCGCCATGCCCCCACCCCTGAGGCTGACCATGTTGACGATTTGCTTCCGGAGCCCTGCGGGCACCCAGAAACATCCAGGGAAGGGAGGAGGCAAGCATGCTCTGCCGCCCTCCCTCAAGCAGCCCTGCGCCGGGCTACTACGTTGTTTCCACGGGAACCCATCTTCCTGGCTCCCAAGGGATGCTATGCTCCTCCTGTGGTTTCGCTCTGGTCTAGCGGCTGGGGAGCCACTGCCTTCCGTGGGTGGGGGCTGTCGGCAATGGCAGGCACCCGCGTAAAGTCATGCCAGGAGAGGGGCCTGGGCTCAAGACCCACATGGAGGTTCAGTTCCACACCCTCCACACTTCAGGCTGGTTTCTCCCTGCTGAGACGCGTGAGACGCAGGGGAGGCGGCTTCCGGTACCAGCGGGATCCCTGGAGAGGCCGAGGAGGCCAGCCCGCCCCGAAACCCCCCTCACCCCACGCCCCCTCCCACACTTCCATTTCCGTCTCTGGACCTCTGTTGCAGCCCTATCCACCCCATCCCACCTCACCCAGGCCATTCCCCCACCCCACCCAGCCTGTGGGGCATCAGGGTGCTGGGGCCCCTCGGAGGTGGGGTGGGCAATCCCAGAGGCTGTGGCGACAAGGGTTGGGGCCTCACTGTGGGCTCCCGTAGGCAGCTGTTCTCAGCCCCAGCCTCCTGCGTGAGCCGGGCACTGTTGGTGCCAGTGCGGCTCTCCTGGCCACATTAGAAGGCACACTCTGATTACAGCCGGGGGTGAGAGACCCACAGAGGGAACTTGTCTGGACACGGTGAAAGTGAGACCCCTAAAGGCTGGTTGGCGGAACCCGGTACCTGGGCATGCCACTTCATTTTCTGGCTATGCCGGTTCCAAGACCCAGGAGTAGAGATCTGAACCCCAGAACCAAGTCCTGCTAAAGAGACAGCACTTGGCTGAGGGAATCTCACGCCCTGGCAGAGGCATGGCCTGAGGCTTTGTGGCGGACCTCAAGTCACCCTACAGGCCAGCCCCTGCTGCTCAGGGCTTTGAGAGGATGCTTGCAGGCGCTGCTCATACCAGGGAGAAGATCTGTGAGAGAAGCCAGGGCCTCCTGGAGTCAAGGTTCATCTGTTTGAAAACAGGGACAGGCACCCCAAGCAACCCAGGTGGCAGAGGCGCCCGGCGCCGCCTTGAAGCCCCAGCACTACCCAGTGCCTACAGTGGTGAGCCGTGTGGGGATTTTGCCAGCTGCCCTGGCTCCTCTCCCGAAAGGCTCACCCACACTCAAGGAATGCCTGTGGCCTCCATACACTGAAACAAAGTACCCTGGGGACAGAGGACCACCTTGACCGGAAAAGCAGCTCTCTGGTGCTAAGCGTTGGACAACCAAGGCCTCAACTTCAATTTTGGGGCCCGTGTCTCCTGGTCAGGCAGTGCTGGGGTGGGGCTGAGACTGGGAGCTTCAGAGAATTAAAGCCCGGGCATAAGAACCCTGACACAGAGCATCTCCACCCTCCCACAGCCTGCTTTTGGGAGGCCTGTGCCCCTCAGGCAGAGCAAGCCATCTGGAGTGCGTCCCATGCCCCCCAAGGTGCCCAGGCATGTCTCCCACTCCCTCCATTGCACCCTTGGGATGAGCTCCTGCTTGCATGCAGGGGACACCACTTAGGAGGACACTTCCACAAGGCAAGGCCCGGGAGGCTGCAGAGAGCGGAAGGAGCTGCCTCCCAGGGCTGGAACTCCACCCTCCAGCGATGAAGAATACCGGGCTCTGCTTTGGAGGCTTTGGACGGAGCTGCGGGACTGGGTTCGCAGCAGTGAGTGAAGCTCTGCAGGGGGAACCCCTGGCTGGGCATGGAGGGGCGTGTCTTCCCTCCGGGCTGACCTGCCTGGCATTCCTGCCTCCTAGGACTGGGCCCGGTGAGAGACTCCGCCACAAAGGAGAACTGCCATTCTTTCCTGGGCGTCCTGGGGAGCCGGGCCATTAGGTACCAAGGCGGAGCTGTCTGGCCTTTGGGTTTGCGGGCAGCCACCTGGCCTCCTGTGGGAGCAGCCCCGGCAGAGCTCTCTTGCCTTTCTGCCACCCCACCCCCGCCTGACCACCGGCTACCCCCCGCCCCGGCAGTATGCGTCCTTCCCCGGGCTGGGTGGAGACCCCCGCCCCGCGAAACACCGGGCCCAGGCAGCGTCCATGCCTTCTCCCCTCCCGGGGCTCGCCGCCTCTGCTCCTCTGCTCCACCATCGCTTCGCCAACCCGATGCCTCTACAGCCTCCCAGGAGCTGCCACCATGGAACACCTGGCAGTTGTTCACACACCCAAGACCCCAGGCTCGGGCCTTGAACCCTTCCAGGCGGGGAGGAGGCGGGCACTGGTGGAGAGAGGCGGGGAGACCTGGGCGGACGGAGGATGGGGCTGGAAGAGGGAGGGAGGGATTGAAAGGATGGAGGAGGAAGGACTGACACAGAGAGAAGGAGGCAGTGAGGAACAGAGGGAAAGACAGAGGACACGGAGGACAGAGGGAGTGAGGGGAGCAAGGGGCGGGGAAGGCGCGGGAGAAAGGGTCTCCGTGGTAAGGCAACAGCAGCCAGGCTCGGGGCGGTAAGCGCCCGGCATGGGCTGAGGTCTGGGCGGCGGCTGGCAGGGCACTAGTTAGCCAATGTTCTGTCTCCCAAGGAATGGGCGGTTTCCTCAAAAGAAAAAGCGGGAACTCGAGTTTGCGTGGGGGTGATTCAGCTGCGTGGTTTACTAGACACACATCCCCAGGTGGCCCGAGACCCACAGTGGAGTGCCTGGCCGAGCAGCACCGACCACCGACCACAGAGGAGCCACACTCAGGAGGACTGAAGCCTGATTTGGATTCCGCGTGGCACCGACCCTCTGCAAAGGCGTGGCTCACGATCCGTTAGCCCACCCCGAGGCTGACCATGTTTGGCAGGGTTCACCACAGGCCTTGGGGCACCAAAGAAACATCGAAGGAAGGAGGAGAGCAGCATCTCTCTTAGCCCCTCCCCTCCCAAACCCGGCCACCTGACACCCCAGGATGCGGGACATGGGAGTCCATGGTCAAGCCATCGCATGATGGGCGTAGCTTGTCTCTGGGGATTACATCTGGCCTTAGGCGGGAGCCACACACACCTGCGTGGGTGAGACTGTCCGCGGCAACTTGGCGACACCCACAGGCATGGGTTGTCTTAGCCCAGGAGGGGGCCTGTAAAACTCAAGACCCACACAGAGGTTCAGTTCCACACTCCTCCCACCACTCCCGGCTGGTTTCTCCTGCTACGAAGACACGTGGGAATGCAGGGGCGGCTTCAGCTAACATGGGATCCCTGGAGGCCGGGAGAGCCAGCCCCCGCCGACCACCACCCCCTCACCCCTTCCCCTCTCCCCTTCGCTCACGACTCCCTGGCCTCTGGCCCCACCCCTCCACAACACCCAGCACCGCACCCGTGCACTGCCCCATAGAACCACTTGCAGGCGGGGCTGCATCGATGCGCTGGGGCCCCTCGGGCTTGAGGGGCCCGAGGCTGTCCCGGGCTCAGCGTGAGCAGAAGTGGTGGAGCCTCCCTGCCTGTGGGCCTTCATCAGAGTCTCTGGCTGACTGCACCGGCGTCTTGGCTGGATCGGAACGCCGTGCGGTGTTCCCCACGATGCCCCTCTGGCACGCTCCAGCAGCACCCTCCCGTGAAGCCAAGAGGGCCGAGAGCAGCGCGGGAGGGCTTTCGTCCCCAGGCCCGAGGCAAAAGCGAGGCCCGCCCGAGCCTGCTGAGCAGAGCGAACCTGGGCGCCATGCACCAGAGGAAATGGCTGGCCCAAGCCATCGGCGTTCGAACCCAGGGTCCAGATCTGGTTTCAGAATGAGAGGTCACGCCGCTGAGGCAGCACTCACGAAGATCTCCCACCCTGGCTGGAGGCGGCCTGCAAGAGAGCAGGAGAAGCGGTGGGACCTCCGTCACCCCATCCCAGATGGCCCTGCTGCTCCGAGCCTTTGAGAAGGATTGCTTTCCAGGCATTGCCACCAGGGAAGGACTGGCCAGAGAGACGGGCCTCCCAGAGTCCAGGATTCACGTCTGGTTTCAGAACCCGAAGACCAGGCACTACGGACCCGGGGTGGCAGGAGTGCCGAGCCATGGCCGGGCCTTCAGCAGAGCCCCGGTAGTGCCTGCTCCCTGGTGGGGTGGCCCAGTGAGGATTTTGCCTCCAGCTGCCCCGGCTCTTGGCGAAGGGGCCCTCTCCCACCCTCAGATGCCTAGGTTGCCTCCGCACCCCCCGAGCAAATGCCCGTGGGACCGGGACCCGCCACGCGACGGCCTTCCAGCTCCCTGCACAGTGGGACAGCCAGGTCCCGCTCAAGCTGGGCAACAGGGCCAAGGTGTGCTTGCGCCTCCCACGTCCCAGGGCAGTCCGTGGTGGGGCTGGGGGCAGGGGGCCCCATGTCGCCGGGGCGTTGTGGGATCCCGAAGCTGGGGCAGCTCCACCTCCCCAGCCGCGCCCCGGAGGTGATCTGCCACAGGGCAGGTGCAAACCATCCGGGTGCCCTCCCACCACCCCAGGAGCCCTGGCACTCAGTGCCCGCTCCCTCCAGGCCTGCTGCTGGATCCCGGCTCTGGCGTGCCCAGAGTTTCTGCAGCAGGAGAACCCTTTTCCTAGAAACCCGAGGCCCGGGGGACCTGCAGGAATCAGAAGGCCACCCCGGGGCTGGAAGCACCCTCAGCAGGAAGAATACTGGACTCTGCTGGGGGAGCTTTAGGACGCGGGCTGGGGATGCGGTCTCGACCGGGCGGTGGCCTCTCTTTCGCGGGGAATCCCTGGCTGGGCATGGAGGGGTGTCTCTTCGCTCCAGGCTGACCCGCCTGGAATTCCTGCCTCGTAGGACTGGGTCTGGTGAGAGACTCCGAACAAAGGAGAAGTGCCATTCTTTCCTGGGCGTCCTGGGGATCCCGGAGCCAGCCCAGATAACAGCAGGTGGGCTGTCTACCAGGCACGCGCGGTTTTGCAGGCAGCCACCTGGCCTTCTGTGGGAGCAGCCCCGGCAGAGTTCTCTTGCCTTTCCGCCACCTCACCCCTGCCTGACCACCGGCTTCCCCCAGCCCCGGCAGTATGCGTCCTTCTCCAGGCTGGGTGGAGAACCCCATCCCGCGAAACACCGGGCCGGGTAGTGTCCAGGCCTTCTCTCCCTCCCGGGGATCAGTGCCTCTGCGCCTCCGCTCCTCCGTCGCTCCCCAACTCGTGCCTCTGCGGCCTCCCAGGAGCTGCCACCGTGGAGAACCTGGCGACTCTCGCCAGACCACAGACCCGGGCACACCGGGATGCTGACCCTTCAAGGCGGGAGGAGAGAAGGAAGGCAGGCACAGATGGAGAGGAACAGGTTTCCTAGAGGCTCTGATGGGTGGAATGGGGAGGGAGATGGAGAACGAGGGGAGGAAGGGAGGAGGAGACAAACCGACAGAGAGGAAGGAGACAGTGGACCTAGGGACAGAGGGAGTGAGGAGGAACAAGGACAAGGAGGACCTCGGACTCCTGGAGCAAAAGCAAGCGCCCACTCAGGAAAGCAGGTAAAGTGAAACAGTGCAGGCTGAAAGCTAGGAGAAGTGAGACAGTGAGACACTCGTTCATGATCCGTCATATGGAATGGGAGGTTTCTTCAAAGACAAAAAAGCTGGGACTCCGGGTTGCCTTGGGGTATTCACCCCGTGGTTTCTGTGAACACACATCCCAGGCCGAGCCCCTCAGCGGAGCGCCAGGCTGACAGCCCCGACCACCGACCACAGAGGAGCCACACTCAGGAGGAGCACAGAGCCTGATTTGAGTTCCGTCGCTCGGCCCCCTGCAAGGGGGCCGGTAGCTCACGTCTCTCCGTCCCCAACCCCACCCCGAGATGCTGAGAATGTTGATGGTTTGCTTCCAGAGCCCTGCGGGCACCAAGTAACATCCAGAGAAGGGAGGAAGTGCAGCATCCTCTATTCGCCCTCCTTCCAAACCGGTAACAATGCTGACTCCCCACGTTGCGTGACACGGGAAGCCATCGTCAAGCCATCACTCTGGGGATGTATCTTGTCTCTGGGGTTTCGTTCTGGGAATTAGCTAGAAGGGGCACACACCTGCATGGGTGAGACTGTCCCTTGGCTGACACCCACAGGCATCGGGGTGGCTCCTTCCGGAGGGCCTGTAAAACACAAGACCCACCTGGAGGTTCAGTTCCACACTCCCTCCCACCCTTCCAGGCTGGTTTCTCCCTGCCTGCTGAGGTTACCAAAGGGGCAAGGGGCAGCTTCCATTTCCCTTGGGATCCCTGGAGGCCGAGGAGGCCAGCCCCAGCCCGAGAAACCACCCCTCACCCCATCCCACATCTCCCCCTTCCGCTGCGTCTCTCTGGCCTCCGGCCCCACCCCTCCCACACACACAAACCCACCTCACCCAATGCCCCGTACACCAACAGCACCACCTGCGCCCGGGAGCATCGAGGGTGCACTCGCGACCCCTCCCAGTGGGCGAGTGTGGGCCTGTCCCAGGAGCAAGCCCGGCAGGCAAGAAGGGGTGGAGCCTCCTGACTCTGGGCTGTAGGAGTCCTGGCTGTCTCGCGCCCGGCCTCTGTGGCTGGACCCGGGCTTGCCAGTCGCAGTGCTCCCAGCGATGGCTCTCCCGACACCCAGCCAGTGGAACACTCCCTGCGGAAGCCCGAGGTGGAGAACTGATCCTGGGCCCAGAGCCATGAAGCCCCAGCGAGCCTACTTTGGCGGAACCTGTCCCGAGGCATCGCTCCTGCAGAGAAACGGCTGGCCCAGGCCATGGTTCTGGTGCCCAGGGTTCAGATCTGGTTCAGAGCGAGAGGTCCGCCAGCTGAGGCAGCACCGGCAGGAAGCTCCCTTGAGCGGGGAGACACGGCCACTTAAGAGGAAGGTGAAAGCCACGACCTCCGTCACCATCCCAGAGCGGCCATGCTCCGAGGCTTTGAGAAGGATCACTTTCCAGGCATGCGCCACCAGGGAATGACTGGCCAGGGAACCGGCCTCGGGAGTCCAGGATTCACGTCTCATTTCAGAAACGAGGGGCCAGGCACCCGGGACCCGCAGGTGGCGGGAGCGCGGCAGGCGGCCTGCAACCGGCCCCTGGCGGGTGTACCTGCTCTCCCCAGTTAGGTGGCAGCGTCAGGTGGGGATTTTGGCCTACGCCGCTGGCTCCTCCCAAGGGGCCCTCTCCCACCCTCAGGCATGTAGTGGCCTCCACACCCCGGTAAATGCCCTGGAATGGGACCCACATCATGATGGTGCGGGCCCCTGCAGGAATGGGGCAGCCAGGACCCGCTCAAGCTGGGCCACAGGGCAAAGTGCCCCATTGCCACCCACGTCCCAGGGCAGCAGTCAGTGGTGGGGCTGGGGCCAGGGACCCAGGTGGGCGTGGGTACCCCAATCAGCTCTGCCTCCCAGCCCGCCCCGTGGGGCCTCCACGCCATGAGGAAGCCCACAGTACGTCTGAGAGCCCCTCCCCACCGCCCCAGGAGCCAGGGCGCTCGTCTCCACTCCCCTCTGGCCTGCTGCTGGATGAGCTCCTGGCGTGCCAAGATATTCTGCAGCAGGCGCACCCTTTCCTAGAAACCGAGATCCCGGGGGAGCTGCAGGAATCGAGAAGAAACCCCGCCCGAGGGCTAGAACCACCCCTCAGCGAGGAAGAATACCGGAGCTCTGCTGGAGGAGCTTCAGGACGGGGGCTGGGGACGGGGTCGCGGCAGGGCGGTGGCCTCTCTTTCGCCGGTAACCCCTGGGTGGGCATGGAGGGGCGTGTCTTCCCTCCGGGCTGACCCGCCTGGCATTCGTGCCTTCTAGGACTGGGCCTGGTGAGAGACTCCGCACAAAGGAGAACTGCCATTCTTTCCAGGGCGTCCCGGGGATCCCGTAGCCCGGCCAAGGTGCCAGCAGGCAGGCTGTCTAACAGGCACGCGCGGGATTGCGGGCAGCCACATGGCCTCTTGTGGGAGCAGCCACGGCAGAGCTCTCTTGTCTTTCCGCCAGCACACCATGCCTGATCGCCGTGCCCCAGCGCCCGGCAGTATCGTCTTTCCCGGGATGTGTGCAGAAACCTGTCCATGAAAACCTGCGGGCCGGGCAGCATCAGAGCCTTCTCCCCTCGGGGCTGCAAGCCTCTGGAACTCCGCTCCTGCCGTCACTTTCAAGCCAACCCTTGCTTCAAGCCTCCCAGGAGCTGCCACCATGGAAGCCTGGCAGCTGTGCATGAATCCCTGGGCACCAGGCACCGGTGATGCCACCCTTCGGAGGCAGGGTAGAGGCAGGCACAGGTGGAGAGAGCAGGAGACCTAGAGGGGCAGGAGACTTTGCTTGGAAGGCAGGAGGAGGATGCAGGTAGGGAGGGAGAGTGAGGACTGACCGACAGGGGAGAGGGGAGCAGTGAGAACAGGAGAGGAAGAACCGAGACAGCGTCAGAAGAGGAGAGGCGGGGAGAGAAATAAAGAAACGAAGTGAGAAAACGAGGACAAAGTGAGTCTCCGGACTCCTGGAGCAGCAATGTACGCTCCGGGAAAGCGGTATATTACTGCCAGCGAAACCTGAGCTGAAGCTGGCGGCAGCCGAGAACCTCGTTAGTCCCGTTCCGCCATGAGAATGGGGCGTTCCTCCGACAAAGCGAGGACTTCGGGTTGCGGTGGGTATTCCACGTTGTTTACCACAGCAGAGCGAGCCCCTGTGGAGCATGAACCGGCTGCTTGACCACCGACCACAGAGCCACTCAGGACTGGCGTGATTTGGATTCCACATCACTCGGCTTCCCTCTGCAGGGCGGGCAGCTCAGAGTCTATATTTACCCGGAGGCTGACCATGTTGGCCGGTTTTGCATCCGAGGCCCTGCAGTCACCCAGAAACATCCAGGGAATGGAGGAAGAGCAGCATCCTCTCTTGCGCCCTCCCTCCAAATGAGCCTAGCCTTAGAATCCCCGTTGGGGACAAAGGAATCATCGTCAAACCCTCGCGCTGAGGGTGTGCTCTTGTCTGAGGGTTTTAAGCTCTGGTCTTCGGCGGGAACCACACACCAGCGTGGGTGAGAATGTCACGGCAACGGCGACACCCACAGGCTTCAGGTGTCTTCGCGGAGAAGTTGCCTGTAAAATTCAAGACCCACCCGGAGGTTCACTCCACCCTTCCAGGCTGGTTTCTCCCTGCTGAAGATGCATGGGAAGCCAGGGAGCGGCTTCCAGTTCCCGCGGGATCCCTTGAGAGGCCTGGAGAGCCAGCCCCCGCCCGAAACCCCCCCTCAGCACTCCCCCGTCTCCACCTTCCGCTACGTCTCTCTGGCCTTCGGCCCCACCACTCCAACCCCCCCCAACTCCACCTCACCCAATGCCCCACCCCCACCAGCACCACCATGCCCCGGGGGAATCAGTGCTGGGGCCTTGCAAGAAGGGTGAGGGAGAGGCCTATCCCAGAGGCTCAGCAGCAGGCAAGGGGTGGAGCCTCCCTCCTGTGGAGCCTTCTAAGTGCAGCTGGCTGTCTCGCCGACCTCCCAGGCTGGACCAGAGGCAGCGATGCGGTGTTCTGATGGCTCTCCCGACACCTTCGAACGGCACCCTCCTTGCAGAAGCCTGAGGATGAGGACGGCGGAGGAGACTCGTCTGGACCCCAAGGCAAAGTGAGGCCCTGCGAGCCTGCTTTGAGCCGAACATTTACCCGGGCTTCGCCACCAGAGAAATTCTGGCCCAGGCCATCGGCGTTCCGGAGACCAGGGTCCATATCTGGTTTCAGAACAAGAGGTCACGCCAGCTGAGGCGGCACCCGTGAGGAATCTCCGCCCTGGCGAGCGGCCCTTAGAAAGGAGCAGGTGGCGGACCTCCCGTCACCCCATCCCAAGCCTGCTGCTCCGAGCCTTTGAGAAGGATGGCTTTCAGGCATCGCCACCAGGGAGTGACTGGCCAGAGACCAGGAGCCTCCCAGGTCAGGATTCACGTCTGGTTTCAGCGAGGAGCCAGGCCGCAGCGGGACTGTGTGGCTGTTAGCCGGCTGCATGAGGCGGCCTGTCGGCTTGAGGGAGGGTGGCACCCCTGCACCTGGTGGTGGCCTGGCAGTGGGATTTTGCCTACGCCGCCATGGCTCCTCCCAAAGGGGCCCTCTTCCACCTTCAGACGCCTCGGAGGCCCCCGCACCCCAGGAGCAAATGCCAGGGGGACCAGGACCCGCAGCGCAACAGCCTGCCTGACCCATGCGCGGTGGGAAATCCAGGGCCCCCTCAAGCTGATCCACAGGGCCAAGGTGGGCTTGCGCCACCCGTCCCAGGGCAGTCCTTGGTGGGGCTGGGGCCAGGGGAACCAGGTCTCCGAGGCGGGGTGGGAACCCCAAGCCGGGCAGCTTCACATCCGCCCCGGAGGACTCCGCGCCACAGGAGCAGATGCAAGGCGTCTGGGGGCCCTCCCCACCACCCCAGGAGCCCGGGCGCTCATCCCCACTCCCCTCCGGCCTGCTGCTGGATGAGCTCCGGGAGTGCCCAGAGGTTCTGCAGAAGGCGCACTCATTCCTAGAAACAGAGGCCCCGGGGGAGCTGCAGGAGTCAGAAGAGCCCGCCGGGCTGGAACCAACCCTCAGCGAGGAAGAATACCGGGCTCTTCTGGAAGAGCTTTAGGACGTGGGCTGGGGAGGCCAGCGGGGGAGTCACGCTGACAGGGGCAGTGGCCTCTCTTTGGCGGGTAACCCCAGGCTGGGCATGGAGGGCCGTGTCTTCCCTCTGGGCTTACCCACCTGGCATTCCCACCTCCCTAGGACCGGAGCCTGTTGAAGGGAGCTCGCACAAAGGAGAACTGCCATTCTTTCCTGGGCGACCCGGGGATCCAGGAGCCAGCCCAGGTACCAGCAATGAACCGTCTACCCAGCACTGCAGCGTGGAGTTTGTGAGCAGCCACCTGGCCTCCTGTAGGAGCAGCCCGGCAGAGAGCTCTCTTACCGTTCCAACACCACCGCCTGACCTTTCCAGCTACCCCCCCCGGCAGTATGCCTCCTTCCCCGGGCTGGGTGGAGAACCCCGTCCCACAAAACACCGGGTCCGGGCAACATCCAGGCCTTCTCTCACTCCCGGGGCTTGCCCCCTCTCCGCCTCCGCTCCACTGTCGCTCGCCAACCCGTGACTCTGCAGCCTCCCAGGAGCTGCCACCGTGGAAAACTCCCTGGCAGCTGTGCGTGCCGGAGCACAGGGATGCCTGAGCCTTCCAAGTAGGGAGAAGGCAGGCGCCGGTGGAAAGGAACAGAACCTAGAGGGATGGAAGCATGGGCGGGGAGAACTTTTAGCAGGAAAGCAGGAGGAAGGAGAGGAGAGTGAGGACAGACCCGACAAGAGAGGGAGGCAGTGAGAATGGAGAGGAAAGACAGAGGGACATAGGGACAGAGGGTGGGCGATAGGGAGCAAGGGACCGAGGGAGGAAGGCAGGGAGAAAAAGCAGTCTCTGGACTCCTGGAGTAACAGCAGCCCGCACTCGAGAAGCGTTAACGCCAGCGTGCTACGAGGGTTAGTGGGAGAGCAGGCAGAACTCGTTAGTCCCGTTCTGTAGCCAAAGGGAATGGACTGTTTCCTCAAAGACAAAAGACGGGATTCTGGTTGCCGTGGGGTATTCACCCACGTGGTTTACCGACCACACAACCCCAGGCCGAGCCCCGCAGCAGAGCGCCAGGCCAACAGCCCCGACCACCGACCCCAGAGCCAGATTCCAGGAGGACTGAGGCCTGATTCCCGGATACCCTCCTCGGCCCTCTGCAAGGGGCGGTAGCTCGAGTCTCATGGCCCCACCCACTGCCCAGAGGCTGGCCATGTTGACGTGGGGACTACCGAGGCAGCTCCACCTCCCCACAGCTGCTGCCCCAGGAGGCTCAGGCCTGGGAGCAGATGCAAGCTGTCGGGCGCCCCTCCCCTCTCCTCCCAGTAGCCCGGTGGCAGGCTCCCCACTCCCCTCGGCCTGCTGCTGGATGAGCTCCTGGCGTGCCCAGAGTTTCTGCAGCAGGCGCTTGCCCTTTCCTAGGAACCGAGGGAGCCCCTGGGGCTGCAGAATCGGAAGGGCATAAGGCTGGAACCACCTCAGCCCGAGGAAGAATACCCGGGCTCTGCTGGAGGAGCTTTGGGCCTTGAGACTGCCGGACGGGGGTTGCAGCACCAGGGGCGGTGGCCTCTCTTTTGAACGGGTAAACCCTCGCTGGGCATGGATGGGCGTGTCTTCCCTCTGGGCTGACCTGCCTGGCATTCCTGCTTCCTAGGACTGATTCCGCTGGGAGACTCCGCACAAAGAACTGCCATTCTTTCCTGGGCATCCCTGAGATGCCGGAGCCGGCGACAGGTACCAGCAGGCAGCGGTTAGTCTACCGCGCACGCGCGGGTTTGCGGGCAGTCAGCTAGCCTAATGTGGGAGCAGACCCGGCAGAGCTTTCTTCCCTTTCCATCACCCCACCCGCGCCTGACCACCGGCTACCTCCAGCCCCGTGAGTGTCGTCCTTCGGGCCTGTGTGGGGCCCAGATCCCTTGAGGCTGCGGACCCGTGCAGCATCAGGCCTTCTCACCCTCCCGAGGATCGGTAGCATCGTGCTTTCGGCTACACCGTCTAAACATGAAACCTTGCCTCTGCGGCCCCCTAGGAGCTGCCACCGTGGAGTGCCTGGCGGCAATATGCAGACCACAGACCCCAGGCACACCCAGGATTCTGACCCTTCCAGGCGGTAGTGAAGGCAGGCACGGGAGGAGAGAGGAACGGGAGACCTAGAGGGATGGAAGGATGGACAGAGAGACGTTGGAAGGCAGGGAGAGAGGGATGGAGGGAGGGAGGGTGGGAGGGACTGACCGACAGAGAGTGGGAAGCAGTGAGGAACGGAGGGAAAGACAGAGGGACACAGGGACAGAGGGAGGGTGCGAGGGACCAAGGGACCCATGGAGGAAGGCAGGGGGAAAAAGCGGTCTCCGGACTCCTGGAGCAACAGCAGCCCCGCGCTCCGGGAAAATGGGAAGTGGCGGCCTTGAGGGCTGAGGTGCTGGGCCGGAGGCGGGGCACTCTTTCACCCAGTTCCGTCATGAGAATGGTGGGTTTACTCAAGACAAAAGAAGGGATTCGGGTTGCCGTGGGGTATTCACCCACGTGGTTTACCAACCACACATCCCCAGGCCGAGCCCCGCAGCGGAGTGCCAGGCCGACAGGCCGAACCACCGACCACAGAGGAGCCACACACAGGAGGACTGAAGGTGATTTGGTTCACATGGCTACGGCCCTCTGCAAAGGCGTGCTTCGATCTCTCAGCCCCACCCCAGCGAGAGGCTGACCGTGTTGACGGTTTGCTTCTGGAGCCCTGCGGGCACCCAGAAACATCCAGGGAAGGGAGGAAGAGCAGCATCCTCTCTTCGCCCTCCCTCCAAACCGGCCACACCGCAGACTCCCCATGTTGCAGGATGCTGGAATCCATCGTCAAGCCATCACGCCGGGATGTATCTTGTCTCTGGGGTATCGCTCTGGTCTTCAACGGGAGCCACACACCTGCGTGGGTGAGACTATCCGCGGCAAAGCGACACCCGACATCCGAGATAGGTGGAGGGGCCTGTAAAACTCAAGACCCACATGGAGGTTCAGTTCCACACTCCACTCCACACTTCCCAGCTGGTTTCTCCCTGCTGAAGACGCGTGGGAAGCCAGAGAGCAGCTTCCAGTTCCCGCGGGATCCCTGGACAGGACCAGAGAGACAGCCCCCGCCTGAAACCCACCCCCCTCACCCCTTCACACTCTCCCCCTTCTGCTGCATCTCTGACTGGCCCACCCCTCCCAACCCCCCAGCACCCTCACCCAGCCCCCCCACCAGCACCACTGCAGCCCGGGGACATCAGTGCACTGGGGCCCCTCAGAGGGCCAGGGCTGGCTGTCCCAGGGCTCAGCGGCAGGCATGAAGGGTTGGAGCCTCCCTGCCTGTGGGCCATCATAAGAGCCGCTGGCTGTCTGCGCCGGCCTCCTGGCTGGACCGGAACGCCGTGCCTTTCTCCCCGCGATGGCTCTCCCGACACCTTCAAACAGCACTCTCCCCGCGGAAGCCGGAGGACCAGGACAGCATAGGAGACTCGTCTGGTCCCGAGGAGCAAGCAGAACCCCTCTGAAACCTGCTGAAGCGGAACCAGTAGCAGAGGCATAGCCACCCAAAACAACTGGCCCAGGCCATGCGTTCAGACCCAGGCTCAGATCTGGTTTCAGAGCGAGAGGTCCGAGGAGCCAGCTGGGAGCACCGAGGGAATCCTACGCCCTGGCGAGGGAGGCTGACACATAAGAGGCAGGCAGCGGACCTCCGTCACCCCATCCCAGGCAGGCCCTGCTGCTCAGGGCCACTGATGGGATAAGCACCAGTCATGCCACCAGGGAAGGACCCCGTGAGAGAAGCAGACCTCAGGTCCAGGATGCGATCTGGTTTCAGAACCAAGGGCCAGCCACCGGGACGGGTGGCAGGGCGCCGGCACATGCAGGCAGCCCCTGCAACGCGGCCCCCGTCGTTTGTCACCCTGCTCCCTGCTCGGTGGCCCCGGCAGGCGGGGATTTTGCCTACGCCGCCCTGGCTCCTCCTGAAGGGGCTCTCTCCCACACTCAGACGCCTCGATGGCCTCCGCGTCCCCAGAGCAAATGCCCGGGGGACTGGGACAAGCATAGCCTAGATCAGCCTGCAGACCCGTCTGTGATTGGGACAACTGAGACCCACTCCAGAAGCTGGGCCACAGGGCCAAAGCGTGCTTGCGCCTCCCACATCACAGTGCATTCCGTGGTGTGGCTGGGGCCAGGGGCCCCAGGTCACCAGAATCGCATGAGAACCCCAAGCCGGGGCAGCTACCCCTCCACAGCCCACGCACCCGGAGGGCTCTGCGCCGCAGGAGCAGATGCAAGCCGTACGGGTGCACTACCCTCCGCCCCAGGAACCCGGACTTGTCTGCACTACCCTCCGGCCTGCTGCTGGATGAGCTCCTGGTGTGCCCAGAGTTTCTGCAGCAGGCACACCCTTTCCCAGATACTGAGACCACGGGGCAGCTGCAGGAATCGGAAGAGCCCACTGGGCTGGAACCACCCCTCAGCTACGAAGAATACCGGGCTCTGCTGGTGGAGATTAAGGACGTGCCCTGGGGATGGGGTCTCGGCTGTGCGGTGGCCTCTCTTTCGCGGGGAATCCCTGGCTGGGCATGGAGGGGTGTGTCTTCCCTACAGGCTGACCCGCCTGGCATTCCTGCCTCCGAGGAGTGGGCCCAGAGAGAGACTCCGAACAAAGGAGGGCACCATTCTTTCCTGGGCGTCCGGGGATCGGGCAGGCGCCAGGTACCAGCAGGCCGGGCTGTCTACCCGTGCCTTGTGGGTTTCTTGTTGAACCAGCTACCCTACTGTGGGAGCAGACCGGCAGAAACTCCCTTGCCTTTCCGCCACCCACCCCGCCTGACCACGGCTACCCCCGCCCGGCAGTATCGTCCTTCCGGGCTGGGTGGAGACCCCCCCGTCCTTGAGGCTGCCGGGCCCGGGCAGCTGTCCAGGCCTTCTCTCCCTCCAGTTGGTGCCCCTCTGCACCCCTCAGCTCCACCGTCGCTTCGCCAACCCACGTGCCTCTCACGGCCTCAGGAGCTGACACCTTGGGCTTGGTGTGTCACATGAGACCCCAGACCCAGACAAGCTCCAGGATGCTCATCCTTCCAGGCGGGAGGAAGGCAGGCACAGGTGGAGAGGCAGGGAGACCTAGAGGCAGGAAGGAATACTACTTTGGAAGGAAGACAGGAGGGGAGGGATGGAGGAGGGTGGGTCCGAGGAGGGAGGGACAGACCGACAGAGATTGAGGCAGTGGTGGGAGGGAAGACAGAGGGACACAGGGACAGAGGGAGCGTGGGAGGGAACAAGGGACCGAGGGAAGAAGGCAGGTGAAAAGGGTCTCAGGACTCCTGGGCAACAGCAGTTGGCAGCTCATTAGCTTGATGAAGTGACAGCTGGAGCTGGGGAGCTGAAGCGGCTGACGGCCCAGGGGGAGCACTGCATTCACCGTTCAAATCCTTAAGAATAAATGAGTTTAATCTAGGACAAAAGAAGGGACTCAGGTTGCCGTGGGGTATTCACCCACGTGGTTTAGCGACCACACATACACATGCCGAGCCCCGCAGCGGAGTGCCAGGCCGACAGCCCGAACCACCGACCAGAGAGGAGCCACACTCAGGAGGACTGAAGGCTGATTTGCAGTTCCCGTTGCTGGAAGCCCCTGCAAGGGGTGCGGTATCACGTCTCTCTGGCCCCACCCCAACCGAGGCTGACAGTGTTGGCGGCTTTGCTCCCGGGCCCTCTTGATCTTAGAAACATCCAGGGAAGGGAGGAAGAGCAGCATCCTCTCTTCGCCCTCCCTCCAAACCGGCCACACTGCAGACTCCCCACGTTGTGGGACACTGGAATCGATCGTCAAGCCATCACGCCGGGATGTATCCTGTCTCTGGGGTTTCGCTCTGGTCTTCGACGGGAGCCACACACCTGCGTGGGTGAGACTGTCACAGCAACGGTGACACCCACAGGCATCGGTTGTCTTCGCGGAGAGGGGGCCTGTAAAACTCAAGACCCACACGGATGTTCAGTTCCACACTCCACTCCACGCTTCCCGGCTGGTTTCTCCCTGTTGAAGACGCGTGGGAACCCAGGGAGGCTGACTCCAGACCTCCTGTGGGATGCCTGGAGGCCAGACAGCCCCAGCCTGAAACCCACTCCCCTCACCCCTTCCGCCTCTCCCCCTTCTGCTGCATCTCTCTGGCCTCTGGCCCCACCCCTCACAACCCCCGGAACACCACCTCACCAAATGACCCCACACCCAACAGCAACACCACGCCCTGGGGGCTTCAGTGCGCTAGGGCCCCTTGGAGGGCGAGGGCGGGCTTTCCCAGGGCTCAGCAGCACGCAAGAAGTGGTGGAGCCTCCCTGCCTGTGGGCCTCCGTAAGAGATGCTGGCTGTCTGCGCCGGCCTCCTGAGAAGCTGGACCCGGAGCATGCATCTTGATTACTCCCCGCGATGGCTCTCCCGACACCTTCGAACAGCACCCTCCCCCCGGAAGCCCGAGGACGAGGACGGCGGAGGAGACTCGTCTGGACCCTGAGGCATTGTGAGACCCTCTTGGCGTGCTGAGACTAACCGGGCATAGCCACCAGAGAGCGGCTGGTCCAGGCCAGCCGGGGTTCTGGGCCCTAGGTCCAGATCTGGTTTTCAGAGCAGTCCGCCAGCTGGCCTTGGCACCGGCTGATCTCGCCCTGGCCGTGGAGATGTGCTCTGCAGAGGCAGGCAAGCGGGACTTCAGTCACACACCATCCCAGACGGTCCTGCTGTCCCGAGCCTCTGAGAAGTATCGCTTTCCAGGCATCGCCACCAGGGAAGGACTTGCCAGAGAGACGGGCTTCCCGGAGTCCAGGATTCATGTCTGGTTTCAGAACCGAAGGGCCAGGCACCCGGGACCAGGAGGCAAGGAGCCTTGCCGGCCTACACGAAGGCGGCCTGCCTTGCGCGCCCCCCAGCGGGTGTCACCCTGCTCCCTGGTCGGTGGCCCCGGCAGGCAGGGATTTTCCTACGCCGCCCTGGCTCCTCCCGAAGGGGCCCTCTCCCACACTCAGACGCCTCGGTGGCCTCCACATCCCCCGA
This sequence comes from Hoolock leuconedys, assembly GCA_023748175.1. Classification (NCBI taxonomy): domain Eukaryota; kingdom Metazoa; phylum Chordata; class Mammalia; order Primates; family Hylobatidae; genus Hoolock; species Hoolock leuconedys. The sequence goes on from JAKGGE010002378.1 coordinate 55,670, forward strand.
GGAAATGCCCGGGGGAACGGGACATGCAGCACGACGGACTGCCATGCCCCTGCGTGGTGGGACAGCCAGGACCCACTCAAGCTGGGCCACAGGGACAAGGCGTCCTTGTGCCACCCAAGTCCAATGGCAGTCCGTGGTGGAGCTGGGGCCAGGAGCCCCAAGTCGCCATGGCGGCGTGGGAACCCCAAGCCGGGGCAGCACCACCTCCCCTGCCAGCCCTGGAGCTCAGCGCCCATGAGGCTGGGTCTAAACCCTCGGCCCCTCCCCACTGCCCCAGGAGCGTGGGCGCTCGTCTCCACTGCCCTCCGGCCTGCTGCTGGATGAGTTCCTGGCGTGCCCAGAGTTTCTGCAGCAGGTGCAACATTTCCTAGAAACCGAGGCCCCGGGGGAGCTGCAGGAAACTGAAGAGCCCGCTGGGCTGGAACCACCCCTCACCGAGGAAGAATACTGGGCTCTGCTGGAGGGAGATTGCAGGGCGGGTTGGGGGGATCAGGGTCCCTTGACATTGCTGGTGACCTCTCTTTCACTGAGGAACCCCTGGCTGGGTGTGGAGGGGCGTGTCTTCCCTCCGGGCTGACCTGCCTGGCATTCCTGCCTCCTAGGACTGGGCCTGGTGAAAGACTCCGCTCAAAGGAGAACTGCCATTCTATCACCAGAGCCGAGACCCGAGCCGGCCCAGGTACCAGCAGGCAGACCGTCTGTGGCCAGTGCCTGCCCAGCGAGTTGCGGGCAGCCACCTGGCCTCCTGTGGGAGCAGCCACGGGAGAGCTCTCTTGCCTTTCTGCCACCGCACCCCCGCCTGACCACCGGCTATCCCCCGCCCCGGCAGTATGCATCCTTCCCCGGGCTGGGTGGTGAACACCATCCCATGGCTCTGGAGCCAGGGAAGCTTCAGACTCTCTTCCTCCAGAATCGCCCCTCTGTGCCTCCACTCCACCGTCGCTCCCAAACCGTGCCTCTGCGGCCTCCCAGGGCCTGCCACGTGGGCCTGTGACTGTCGCATGGGAGCAGACCTGGAGCACACAGGTTTGACCCTTCAGGCAGAGGGAGGAAGGCAGGCACAAAAGGCAGGAGACCTGGGGGGCGGAAGGATGAAGCGGAGACTTTGGAAGACAGGGAGGGTGGGATGGAGGGAGGGAGGGAGGGAGGGAGGGAGGGAGGGACAAGAGGGGAGGGAGAATGAGGAACAGGAGGGAAAGACAGAGGGACACAGGGACAGAGGGAGAGCGGGGAGGGCAAGGGGACCGAGGGGAGGAAGGCAGGAAAAATGGGTCTCAGGACTCCTGGAGCAAAGCAACCCAGCTCTGGGAAACAGTAAAAGCGTAGCGTGGTCTCAGGGCAGGCGGCCCGGCGGACACTCTTTCGCCCCCGTTAGGTCGCCCAAGGAATGGGCGGTTTCCTCAAACATAAAAGACGGGGACTCGGGGTTGCCGTGAGGTATTCACCCACGTGGTTTACCAACCACACATCCCCAGAACGAGCCCCGCAGTGGAGCACCAGGTCGACAGCCCCGACCACCGACCACATAAGTGCCACACTCAGGAGGAATGAAGCCTGATTTCGGACACCACGTCACTCGGGCTTCTGCAAGGGGGCTGGTAGCTCACTTTTCTCCGGCCCCACCCCCATCCCGAGAGGCTGACCATGTTGAACGTGTGCTTCCGGAGCCCTGCGGGCACCCAGAAACATCCAGGGATGGGAGGAAGAGAAGCATCCTCTCGCCACGCCCACTCCCTCCAAACCAGCCACCGCCAGAATCCCCAAGTTGCTGGACAAGATCCTCGTCAAACCGTCTGCGCCCGAGGATATCTTCTCTGGGGTTACGCTCTGGTGTGACCGGAGCCACACACCTGCGTGGGTGAGTGTCCGCATTGTGGCCGACACACACACAGGCATCAGGTGCCTTCACAGAGATAGGGCCTGTAAAACTCCAGACCCACACGGAGGTTCAGTTCCACACTCCACTCTACCCTTCCAGGCTGGTTTCTCCCTGCTGAAGATGCGTGGGAACCCAGTGAGCATCTTCCAGTTCCCGTGGGATCCCTGGAGGCCCGGAGAGCCAGCCCCGGCCCGAAACCCACCCCTTCACCCCTTCCCCCTCCCCTTCGCTGCCTATCTCTGGCCTCGGCACCACCTCATCCCAAAACCCCTCTTGTGCCACCACCCCACAAGCACCACCTCGCCCCGGGGGCATAAGTGCGCTGGGGCCCCTCAGAGCGCGAGGGCGGGCTATCACAGGGGCTCAGTGGCAGGCAAGAAGGGGTGGAGCCTCCCTGCCTGTGGGCCTTCGTAAGAGCCACTGGCTGTCTGCTTGACCTCCTGAAGCGGCCCGGGTGCAGTGCGGTGCTCTGCTGGGAGGCCTCTCGGACCTGCCTTCAAGCGGCAACCTCCCCACACGGAGCCCGAGGCGAGGGACAGCAGAGGAGACTCGTCTGAACCCGAGGCAAGTGAGGCCCTCTGGCGTTCTTTGTGCGGAACCCGTGCCGGGCATGCAGCCACCAGAGGAAGCGGCTGGCCCAGGCCATCGGCGTTCGGGCAGTCCAGGGTCCAGATCTGGTTTCAGAGCGAGGGAGGTCAGCCAGCTGAGGCAACGCAGTGAGATCTCTGACCACCTGGCGGAGGCTGACCCACAAAGAGGCAGGCGATAAGCGGACCTCGTCTAACATCCCAGGCGGCCCTGCTGCTCGAGCCTTTGAGAAGGATAGCTTTCCAGGCATCGCCACTAGGGAAGGACTGGCCAGAGAGACGGGCCTCCCGGAGTCCAGTATTCACCTCTGGTTTCAGAACTGAAGGGCCAAGAACCCGGGAATGGGTGGCAGGGCCTTGCCCGGCCTGCAAGTGACCCCTTCAAGCGACCCCGTGGTGTCACTCTGCTCCCTGGTCGGTGGCCCCGGCAGGTGGGGATTTTGCCTACGCCGCCCTGGCTCCTCTCGAAGGGGCCCTCTCCCACCCTCAGACGCCTCGGTGTCCTCCGCACCCCCGAGCAATTGCCCGGGGGCACGGGACCCGCAGCACAACGGCCTGCCGGGCCCCTGCACGGTGGAACCTCCAGGGCCTGCTCAAGCTGCGCCACAGGTACAAGCCGTGCTTGCACCACCAACGTCTCAGGGCAATCCGTGGTGGGGTTGGGGCCAGGGGCCCCAGGTGCCCGGGGCGGCGTGGGAACCGCAAGCCGCGGAAGCTCCTCTTCCCCAGCCCGAGATCCCGGAGGGCTCCGTGCCGCAGGAGCAGACCTGGCAGATCCGTGCGCCCTCCCCTCCGCCACAGGTGCCTGGGAGCTCGTCTCCACTCCCCTCCAGCCTGCTGCTGGATGAGCTTCTGGGTGCCCAGGTTTCTACATGGTAGCATATTTCCTTGAGCCGAGGGACCCTGGAGGCTGCAGGGGTCGGGAAGAGTGCTTGAGGGCTGGGCCACCCCTCAGCGAGGGAAGAATGCGGGCTCTGCTGGAGGAAGGGCGGGCGGGGACGTGCCGCCCATGAGGCGGTGGCCTCTTTTTCGCGGGTAAACCTGGCTGGGCATGGAGGGGCGTGTCTTCCCTCCGGGCTGACCCGCCTGGCATTCCTGTCTCCTTGGACTGGGCCCGGTGAGAGACTCCGCAAAAGGAGAACTGCCATTCTTTCCTGGGCGTCCCGGGGATCCACTGGAGCCCGGCCCAGGTACCAGCAGGCGGGCAGATCTACACGCGCACTTGGCGTGGGTTTGCGGGCAGCCACCTGGCCTCCTGTGGGAGCAGCCCCGGCAGAGCTCTCTTGCCTTTCCGCCACCCCACCCCCGCCTGACCACCCTCTACCCCCATCCAGGGCGGTATGCGTCCTTCCCCGGGCTGGGTGGAGACCCCGTCCCGGGAAACACCGTGCCGGGCAGTGTCCAGGCCTTCTCTCCCTCCCGGGGCTCGCCGCATCTGCACATCCGCTGAACCGTCGCTCAGCAACCCGTGCCTCTGCGGCCTCCCAGGACCTGCAACCGTGTAGCCCACAGCATACCAGGCAGACCCGGCCACACACCCGGATGCTGAACATTCCAGGCGGGAGGGAAGGCAGGCACAGGTGGAGAAGAGGAGCAGACCACCTAGGGGCTGTGAGACGGGATGGGGCGGAGAGCTTTGGAGAATCATTGAAGGAGGGTGGAGGGAGGGAGGGAGAGAGGGAGGGAGGGAGGGAGGGAGGGAGGGAGGGAGGGAGGGAGGGAGGGAGGGAGGGAGGGAGGGAGGGAGGGAGGGAGGGAGGGAGGGAGGGAGGGAGGGAGGGAGGGAGGGAGGGAGGGAGGGAGGGAGGGAGGGAGGGAGGGAGGGAGGGAGGGAGGGAGGGAGGGAGGGAGGGAGGGAGGGAGGGAGGGAGGGAGGGAGGGAGGGAGGGAGGGAGGGAGGGAGGGAGAGGAGGACGGCAGGCAGAAGGAATGGAGCCTCCCTGCGTGTGGCCCTTCATAAGAGACAGCTGGCTGTGTCTCATGACCTCCTTGCTGGACCCGAGCGCCTGCGGTGCTCCCACAGCGATGGCTCGACACCTTGAACAGAACCCTCGGCGGGAAGCCCCAGGAGTCTGAGGCAGTGAGGAGTAGACTAGATCTGGACTGAGGGCAATCTTGAGGGGCCCTCGCGACCTTCTTTGAGCAGAACCCATGCCGGGCATAGCCACCAGATGGCCTGACCCAAGCCATCAGGCGTTCAGACCCAGGGTCCAGATCTGGTTTCAGAGCGAGCTCCGCCAGCTGAGGCAGCACTGGCAATCTCTGCCTGGCCGGGGAGACGTGACCCATAAGAAGGCAGAGGCAGTGGACCTCCACTCACCCCATCCCAGGCGGCCCTGCTGCTCCGAGCCTTTGAGGAAGGATCACATTCAGGCATGCAGCTGCCAGGGAAGGACTGGCCAGAGAGACGGGCTTCCCAGTGTCCAGGATTCACGTCTGGTTTCAGAACCCAAGACCAGGCACCCGGGACAGGGTGGCAGAGTGTGGCCATGACTGCCCTGAAATGTAACCAGCTGGTGTGCCTTGCTCCTGGTCGTTGGTCCTGGCAGGGGGCAGGCCGCCCTGGCTCCTCCCGAAAGGGCCCTCTCCACCCTCAGAAGCCTCGGTGGCCTCCGCAACCCCCGAGCAAATGCCCGAGGGCACCGGGACATCGCAGCGTGAGCAGCCTGCCCAGCCCCTTCGCGGTGGGACAGCCAGGGCCCGCAAAACCTGGGTCACAGGGCCAAGGCAGGCTTGCGCCACCCACGTCGCAGGGGCTGTGGGTGAGACTGGGGCGAGGGAGACAGCCCCCCCAAATTAAGCGGGGGGGCTGATGGGAACCCTAAGCCGGGGCAGCTCCACTTCCCAAGCCCGTGCCCTCGGAAGGCTCCGCGCCGCAGGAGCTGATGCAAGCAGTCCGGGCGCCCTCCCCTCCGCCAGAGGAGCCCGGGCACTCGTTTCCACTTCCCACCGGCCTGCTGCTGGATGAGCTCCTGGCGTGCCCAGAGTTTCTGCAGCAGGCATGGCCCTGAAACGAGGACCCTGGAGGCTGCAGGAGTGGGAAGTGCGCCGGGCTGGAACCACCCACTCCAGCGAGGAAGAATGCAGACTCTGCGGAGGAGGCTTTAGGGCGGGCTGTGGACGGGGTGCGCCCATAGGCGGTGGCCTGCACCGCTTGGGTAAGCCCACAGCTGGGCATGGAGGCGTGCCTTCCCTCGGAGCTGACCCGCCGGCGACCTGTCTCCTTGGACTGGGCCGGTGAGAGACTCATAAGGAGCGCATTCTTTCCCTGGAGCGTCCAGGGATCCTGGGGCGGCCAGTTACCAACAAGCGGAGCGTCTACGATGCAACGGTTTTGCGAGGGCATCACCTGGCCACTCTGTGGAACGCCCAGGCAAACTCTCTTGCCTTTCCGCCGCTACCCCGCCTGAAGCCACCCTCTACCCCCATCCAGGGCGGTGTCGTCCTTCCAGGCTGGGTGGGACATCCAGGAAACACAAGTGCCAGGGCAGTGAGCACTTCTCTCCCCTCCGGGCACCAGCGCATCTGCACATCCATGCACTGAACGATAGGCTCCTTGCTTGCCTCTAAGCCTCCCAGGACTCTCTACAGCAGTAGCCCCTGGCGCTGTATGCAGACCCCAGACCCGACACACCCCGGATACTGAACATTGGCCCGAGGAGGAAAGGCAGAGCCTGAGGTGAGAGGAAGGGAACTGGGCCTAGAGGAATGACGGATGGCGGAGAGAAGGCTGGAGATCGTGAAGGAGGAGGGTGGAGGGAGGGAGAGAGAGGAGGACGACCGACAGAGAGAGAGCAGTGAGAGCGGAGGAAGGGAAAGACAGAGGGACACAGGGACAGAGGCGGGGCGGGGAGGGAGCAAGGGACCCATGGGAGGAAGGGAGGGAGAAAAGTCCGTCTACAGACTCCTGGACCAACAGCAGCCCCACGCTCTGGGAAATCGGTAAGCACCCGGCGCGGGCTGACGGCTGGGTGGCGGCCGACAGGAGCACTCGTTAGCGCCCCGTTCCGTCGCCAAAGGAATGGGGCACCTGAACAAAGATGGGGGCCTTCGGGGTTACCATGGGGTATTCACCCGTGGTTTACCGACCACATCCCCAGAGCAGAGAACCCCACAGTGAATGCATGGTCGACAGCCGGACCACCGGACACAGAGAGCCACACTGGGAGGGACTGAAACCCCTGATTTGGATTTCCCACGTCACGCACCGGCCCAGCCCTCTGCAAAGGTGGCAAAGGAAGCTCACATCTCTCGGCCCGCCCCAGAGAACTGGCCAGCGGTGCATCGGGCCCGGCCCGGGCGCAAACTTCAGGGATGGGAGGAAGAGCAGCATCTGTCGCCCATGATCCCTCAAACCAACCACGCACACTTTCCCATTGCGGGACAAGGATTTGTCGTCAGAAGCCATCACCCGGGGACATCTTGTCTGGGGTTTCGCTCTGGTCATGGACTGGAGCCACACAACTGCGTGGGTGAGACTGTCACGGCAACGGCGACACTCACAGGCATCGGGTGTCTTCGCAGAGAGGGGGCCTGTAAAACTCAAGACCCACACAGAGGTTCAGTTCCGCATTCCACTCCACCCTTCCAGGCTTGTTTCTCCCTGCTGAAGTCGCGTGGGAACACAGGGAGCGGCTTCCAGTTCCCTCGGGATCCCTGGAGGACCCGAGCCAGCCCCACCGAAACCCACAACCCCTCACCCCTTCCCACTCTCTCATTCCTTTCGCGTCTCTGTCCCCAGCCCCACCCCTCCCAGCTGGCCACTCACCCAATGCCCCCACCCCACCAGCACCACCGCTGAGGCATCAGTGCCATGGCCCTGGCGGAGGCGGTGAGGCGCTGTCCCAGAGCTCAGCCTTGGCAGTAGAGAATGGAGGCACTCCCTGGAGTGGCCCTTCACCAGAGCAGCTGGCTGTCTGCGCCCGGCCTCACTTGCTGGACCCGGCGTGCCCGGTGCTCCCAGCGATGGCTCTCCCGACGCAGACAGAACCCTCCCGGCGGAAGCCCGGGTACAGGCGGCGGGTGAGCTTCGTCTGGGCCCGAGGCAATGGGGCCTCACGAGCCTTCTTTGAGCAGAACCCATGCGGGCACGCCGCAGCCACCCAGATGACCCCTTGACCCAAGCCATCCCAGCGTTCCGGAGCCAGGGTCCAGATCTGGTTTTAGAGCGAGAGCTCCCACGCCAGCTGAGGCAGCACTGGCGGGAATCTCTCGCCCTGGCGAGGGCTGACCCACTTGAAGGCGAAGTGGACCTCCGTCACCCCATCCCAGGCGGCCCTGCTGCTCCGAGGCCTTTGAGGAAGGATCACATTCCCGAACATGCAGCTACCAGAAGGGACTGGCCAGAAGCCAGGCTTTAGTGTCCAGGATTCACGTCTGGTTTCAGGGCAAGACCAGGCACCCGGGACAGGGGTGGCGGGGCCCGAGCCGCATGAGCTGCCCCTGAAGTGGCACCAGCTGGTGTCACGCACCCTGGTAGGTGGTCCTGGCAGGAGGCGGCCTGCCTCGCCCTGGCTCCTCCCGAAGGGCCTCTCCCACCCTCAAGCTCGGTGGCCTCCGCAGCCCGAACAAATGCCGGGCACCCGGGACCTGCCTGGCGTGACGACCTGCCCAGCCCGGTGGGACAGCCGGGGCCGCGAAACCACGGGTCCCTGGAGACCCGAGGCAGGCTTAGCCACCCGCATTAGGAGCTGTCTGGCCGGGTGGGAGCTGGGCGAGGGGAGCCCCCAGAAGTCACTTGAGGGGGCATTGGGAACCTAAGCCCGGGGGCAGCTCCACTTCCCAAGCCCGTGCCCTCGGAAGGCTCCGCGCCGCAGGAGCTGATGCAAGCAGTCCGGGCGCCCTCCCCTCCGCCAGAGGAGCCCGGGCACTCGTTTCCACTTCCCACCGGCCTGCTGCTGGATGAGCTCTAGCGCGTGCCAGAGTTCACGCTTAGGCACCCCTTTCCTCCTAGAACCGAGGCTCCGGAGGCTGCAGGAATCGGAAGAGGGCTCAGACATTGAGAAGAATACCGGGCTCTGCTGGGGGAGATTTAGCACGCGGGCTGGGGACGGGGTCGCGGCAGGGCGGTGGCCTCTCTTTCGCTGGGAAACCCAGGCTGGGCATGGAGGGGCATGTCTTCCCTACGGGCTGACCGGCCTGGCATTCCTGCCTCGTAGGACTGTGCCCGGTGAGAGACTCACTTCAGGAGAACTGCGGGCCTTTCGTCCCGAGGGGATCCCAGAGCCGGCCCAGGTACCAACGGCCAGGCAGTCTACCGCCTGCAGCGCGGAGTTTTGCGTCTTAACCACCCTGGCCTCCTGTGGGGCAGCCCGGCAGATCTCTCTTACCTTTCTTCCACCCACCCCAGCCTGACCACGGCTACCCCCCGCCCGAATGTAATTCCTTCCCGGGCTGGGTAGAAAGCATATCCCAAAACACTGGGCCCTGGCAGCGTCCAGGCCTTCCTATCCCCTCCCGGGGCTTGCCCCCTCTGCGCCTCCGCTCACGTCAGCTCACAAACCCACATGCCTCTCTCGTCCTCCAGGAGCTGCAGCTGTGGAGAAGCGCCTCCCGGCTGAATAGCCTAGACCCCCGGGCACACCCACGTGATACTGATAAGTTCAGGCAGGAGGGAGAGGCAGGAACAGGTGTGAGAGGAGGCAGAGGGAGACCAAGAGATGAAGGATAGGCGGAGAGACTTTGGGAAGGCAGGGGAGGAGGATGGAGGGAGGGAGGGTGGGGAGGGACTGACCGACAGAGGAGGAGGCAGTGAGAATGGAGAATGACAGAGGGACACAGGGACAGAGGGAGGCGGGGAGGGGAGCAGGGGACGAGGAGGAAGGCAGGAGAAAAGCGGTCTCGGACTCCTGGAGCAACAGCAGCCAGCTACAGGGAAAACAGTAGCGCCAGGCAAATCTGAGGGCTGGAAGCGGGGTGGCTGAAGATGGGAACTCGTTTGCGCCGATTCTGTGGTCAGGAATGGGCACCGCCAAAGAGACAAAGACGGGGACTGGGGTTACCGTGGGGTATTCACCCACGTGGTTTACCGACCACAAATCCCCAGGCCGAGCTCCGCGGCGGAGTGCCAGGCCGACAGCCACGACAACCGACCACAGAGGAGCCTGTCTGGAGACTGAGGCACAGCTAGGTTTAGCACGATCACCGGCCCTCTGCAAGGGGGCCGGTAGCTCACGTCTCTCTGGCCCCACCCCCACCCCGAGAGGCTGACCTTGTTGACGGTTTGCTTCTGCAGCCCTTCAGGCACCCAGAAACATCCAGGGAACGGAGGAAGAGCAGCACCCTCTCTTCGCCCTCCCTCCATACCGGCCACACCGCAGACTCCCCATGTAGCGGGTTTGAGAATCGCCGTCAGCCATCCGCGCCCGGGGATATCTTATCTCTGGGGTTTCCTCTGGTCGCCACGACGGGAGCACACTCTCCTCGTGGGTGAGACTGTTCACATGGCGACACCCTGCGCGTAGTTGTCTTCATGAGGAGGGGCTGTAAAACTCAAGACCCACATGGAGGTTCAGTTCCACACTCCCTCACACTGCAGTCAACTGCCCTGCTGAAGACGTGTGGGAACCCAGGGAGAGTCTTCTAGTTCCTGCGGGATCACAGGAGAGGCCCGGAGAGCAAGCCCCGCCGAGCCACCCCTTCACCCCTTCCCACCCTCTCTCCCTTCATGCGACCCTCAGCTGGCCCCACCCCTCCCACCACCCCAGCCCCCTCACCCAATGCCCCCCACTGCACCAGCACCCTGCCCGGAAAGGGAGGGGTCATCCAGTCGCTGGGGCCCCTCGAGCAGAGGGCTTGTTGCCAGGGCTCAGCTGACAGGCAGAGGATGGAGACTCCCTGCCTGTGGGTCTTCATAAGAGCAACTGGCTGTCTGGAACGGATGGCTTGTACCAGCCCCTCTCTGGTGGCGATGCCGGAGTAGAGACTCCACATCCAAGCCGAGCTTTCGCCAGAGCCTCCTTTGCCTCAGGGTCAGAGACAAGTCTCCTCATGGTCCCTTGTCCTTGGGCTTCCGCCCAGAAGTGGTGCAGTTCGGCCAGGTGTCAGGAGAGCCATCGGGGCACCATGCGGCTTTCAGGTCCAGACAAGAGGCGGTGGAGGCAACCAGCAGCTCTTACGAAGGCCCACAGGCAGGGAGGCTCCACCCATTCTCGCCTGCTGCTGAGCCCTGGGACAGCTCGCCCTCACCCTCCGAGGGGCCCCAGCGCACTGATGCCCCTGGGGCGTGAGGAGGCGGTGTGAGTGGGGTGAGGCGTGGGTGAGGTGGGTTTGGGGGTCTTTGAAGGGGTGGGGCCTGTGGCCAGAGAGAGCGCATCCAGAGAGGAGGGGAGTGGGAAGGGGTGAGTGGGGTGGGTTTGGGCGAGGCACAGCTCTCGGGCCTCTCAGGTATCCCGTGGGAACTGGAAGCCACTCCTGGATTCCCACCGTCTTCCAGCAGGAGAAACCAGCCTGGAAGTGTGGGTGAGTGTGGGCGAACCTCCGTGTAGGTCTTGAGTTTTACAGGCACCCTCTCCGCGAAGACACCCAACGGCTGTCGGTGTCACCGTTGCCGTGACAGTCTCACCCACACAGGTGTGTGGCTCCGTCGATGACCAGGCCGAAGCCAGAGCAAGATACATCCCAGCATGATAGCTTGAGTGATGGATTCCCCTGTCCATAGCGTGTGGGGTCTGCTGTGTGGCCGGTTTGGAGGGAGGGCGAAGAGAGGATGCTGCTCTTCCTCCCTTCCCTGGATGTTTCTGGTTGCCCATGGGGCTCTGGGCACAAACCCGTCAACATGGTCAGCCTCGGGGCTGGGGAGTGGAGACGAGAGAGACCTAGTGCAGGTCCCCTTGCAGAGTTCCGAGCAACCTGAAATCCGAATTCAGGCTTCAGTCCTCCTGAGTGCTGCTGCACCAGAGGTCTCAGTGGTTGGGGCAGTCGGCCCTGGACTCCTTCTGGGGCTTCGACCTGGGGCGTGTGGTGTTAAACCATGTGGGTGAATACCCGCATTACCAGACCCGTCTTTTGTATTTGAGAAACACGCCCATCCGCCAGGCCTTGTGGAAAGAAGCGAGCAGATGCCCGCTGCCGCCCAGACCTCAGCCGGCACTGAAGCCGTTTCCCAGGCGTGGGGCTGCTGTTGCTCCAGGAGTCCGGAGACCACTTTTTCTACCTGCCTTCCTCCCTCTGTCCCTTGCTCTCTCCCACCCTCACTCTGTCCCTGTGTCCCTCTGTCTTTCCCTCCGTTCCTCACTGCCTCCCTCTCTCTCTCAGTCAGTCCCTCCCTCCCTCCCTCTCTCCATCCCTCCCTCCCTGCCTCCCAAAGTCTCTCCACCCAGCCTTCCGTCCCTCTAGGTATCCCGTTCCTCTCTCCACAGGTGCTTGCCTTCCCTCACGCCTGGAAAGACATCGAGGCGTGCCAGGTCTGGGGTCGCGTGCAGCCTGGCATCCCGCGTTGGCAACTCCTGGGAGGCCCATGAAACCAGGTTGAGAAGCAGTGGAAGCGCCCAGAGGGTGTGAGCCCCCGGAAGGAGAGAAGGCCTGGACGCTGCCCGGGCCCAGTGTTCCGCGGGACTGGGGTCTCCACCCAGCCCTGGGAAGGACGCATATTGCCGGGGTGGGGGGTAGCCGGTGGTCAGGCGGGGGTGGGGTGGCGGAAAGCCTAGAGAGCTCCGCCGGGGCTGCTCCCACAGGAGGCCAGGTGGCCATAAGCTGGCATTGACAGGCAACCCACCGGCTGTGCCTGGGCTGGCTCCGGGATCCCCGGGACGCCTTGAGGAAAGAAAGGCACTTCTCCTTTGTGCGGAGTCTCTCACCGGGCCCAGTCCTAGGAGGCAGGAATGGTGGGTCAGCCGGAGGAAGACCGCCCCTCCACGCCCAGCCAGGGGTTCCCCGTGAAAGATAGGCCACCGCCCTGCCGCGACACCGTCCCCAGCCCGCGTCCTAAAGCTCCTCCAGCAGAGCCCGGTTTTCTTCCTCGCTGAGGGATGGTTCCAGCCCGGCGGTCTCTTCCGATTCCTACAGCTCTCCCGGGGACTCGGTTTCTAGGAAATGGTGCGCCTGCTGCAGAATCTGGGCGCATGGGCTCATCCAGGAGCAGGCGGAGGAGTGGAGGCAGCCTCCCGGGCTCCTGGGGTGGTGGGGATGGCGCCCGGATGGCTTGCATCTGCTCCTGTGGCGCGGAGCCCTCCGGGGGCGCAGGCTAGGGATGTGGACCTGCCCGGGCTTCGGGTTACCACGCCCGCCCAGGACCGCAAATTTCTTCAGCCAACCCGCGAGACTGCACGGGGCGTGGGTGGGTTATAACAGGCACCCAGCCCTGTGGCCCAGCTTGAAGCGGGCCCTGGCTTACCCACCACGCAGTTGCCTGGCAGGCCGTCGCGCTGCGGGTCCTGGTCCCCTGGGCATTTGCTCAGGGAGTCGCGGAAACCACTCGGAGTTTCTGAGGGTTAGAGAGGGCCCCTTCGGGAGAAGCCAGGGCGGTTTATTCAAAATCCCCGCCTGCCGGGGCCACCGACCAGGGAGCAGGGTGACACCTGCCGGGGGCAGCATTGCAGGGGCCGCCTGCATGAGCCGGCACCCTGTCACCAGGTCCCGGGTGCCTGGCCCTTCAGTTCTGAAACCAGACGTGAATCCTGGACTCCAGGAGGCCCGTCTCTCTGGCAAGTCATTCCCTGGTGGCGTTGCCTTGAAAGCGATCCTTCTCAAAGGCTCAGAGCAGCCAGGGCCGTCTGGGATGGGAGGTCGCTTTAGCCTGCCCTCTTGCAGGCCCACGTCCCCCCGACCAGGGCGGAGAGTCCCGCGGTGCTGCCTCAGCTGGCGTGACACCTCGTTCTGAAACTAGATGTTGACCCTGGGCTTCGGAACGCCGATGGCCTGGGCCAGCCGTACTCTGGTGGCGATGCCCGGGTATGGGTTCCGCTCAAAGCACGCTCGCAGGGCCTCGCTTTTCCTCGGGGTCCAGACGAGTCTCCTTCGCCGTCCTCGTCCTCGAGCTTCCCCAGGGAGGGTGCTGTTCGAAGGTGTCGGGAGAGCAATTGTGGGGAGCACCGAATGGCGTTCCAGGCCAGGCAGGAGGCCGGCGCAGATAGCCAGCGGCTCTTACGGAGGCCAACAGGCAGGGAGGCTCCACCCCTTCTTGCCTGCCACTGAGCACTGGGACAGACCGCGCTCACCCTCTGAGGGGCCCCAACGCACTGATGCCCCTGGGGCGTGGTGGTGCTGGTGGGGTTGGGGACATTGGGTGAGGAGGTGGGGTTGGGGAGTGGGAGGGGTGGCCAGAGGAGCCAGAGAAGGCGCGCTCGAGGAGGCGGAGAGGGGAAGAGGTGAGGGTGGGTTTGGGGAAGGAGGAGCTGGCTCTCTAATTGCCTCTACAGGGATCCCGCGGGAACTGGAAGCCGCTCCCTGGGTTCCCACGCGTCTTCAGCAGGGAGAAACCAGCGTGGAAGGCTGGAGTGGAGTGTGGAACTGAAACTCCGTGTGGGTCTTCAGTTTACAGACCCCTTCTCATAAGACACCGATGCCTGTTTATTATGCGCCCGTTGCCATGACAGTCTCACCGCGCGGGTGTGGCACCGTCGAAGACTGAAGCGAAGCAGAACAAGATACTTACCGGCGTGATGTGGCGGCGATGGATTCCGTGTCCGCGCAGCGTGTGGGGTCTGCGGTGTGGCGGTTTGGGCGAGGCCCGTGGTGCTGCTCTCTTCCCTTCCTGGATGTTTCTGGGTGCCCGCTGGCTCAGTAAACCGTCAACATGGTCAGCCCTCTGGGGTGTGGCTGGCGGGAAAGGCAGAGCTGCGGACCCCTTACCGAGGCAGAACAACCTGGAATCCGAATTCAGGCTTCCAGTCCTCTGGTGTATGGCTTCTCTGGGAGTGGTGGTGGGGCAGTCGGTCTGAGGCTCGCCCGTGGGGCTCGGCCTGGGGATGTGTGGTGGCTTCGGCATGTGGGTGAATACCCATGGCCACCAGAACCCGTGTTGTCTTTGGTCTTCGCCCGGGCGATGGAACAGGGGCAAACAAGTGTGTCCCTTCTAGCCGACGCGAGCCCTCAGCCAGCGCCCGGCTTACCCCGTTCCCAGGCTGGGCTGCTGTTGCTCCAGGAGTCGAGGAGACGTTTGTCCCTGCCTTCCTCCCTGGGTCCCTTGCTCCCTCCCGCCCTCCCTCTGTCCCTGTGTCCCTCTGTCTTTCCCTCCGTTCCTCACTGCCTCCCTCTCTCTGTCGGTCAGTCCCTCCCTCCTCTCCCTCCCTCCTCCATCCCTCCCTCCCTGCCTTCCAAAGTCTCTCTGCCCATCCTTCCGTCCCTCTAGGTCTCCCGTTCCTCTCTCCACCTGTGCCTGCCTTCCCTCCCGCCTGGAAGGGTCAGCATCCCGGGTGTGCCCGGGGTCTGGGGTCTGCGTACAGCCATCAAGCGCTCCACGGTGGCAGCTACTGGGATGCTGCAGAGCCTACAGGTTGGTGGCGGCAGTGGAAGCGGGCGCGAGTCACGAGCCCGGGAGGAGAGAGGCCTGGGCGCTGCCAGACCCCGGTGTTTTTTTGTGGGGCGGTGGTCTCCACCCAGCCCTGGGAAGGACGCATACAGCCGGGGCGGGGTGTAGCCGGTGGTCAGGTGGTGGTGGGGTGGCGGAAAGGCTAGAGAGCTCTGCCGTGGCTGCTCCCACAGGAGGCCTGGTGGCTGCCCGCAAACCCGCACGTGCGTGGGAGATGGCCCGAATCCTGGTACCTGGGCCGGCTCCGGGATCCCCGGTACGCCCAGGAAAGAATGGCAGTTCTCTTTTGTGCGGAGTCTCTCACCGGGCCCAGTCCTAGGAGGCAGGAATGCCAGGCGGGTCAGTCCGGGAGGGAGAGACCGCCCCTCCCATTGTAGGTTTTCCCCTTGAAGAGGCCACTGCCCTTGCAGCCCCGACCCAGCCTGCGTCCTAAAGCTCCTCCAGCAGAGCCCGGTATTCTTCCTCGCTGAGGGGTGGTTCCAGCCCGGCGGGCTCTTCCGATTCCTGCAGCTCCCCGGGGCCTCGGTTTCTAGGAAATTTTGCCCCTGCTGCAGAAACTCTGGGCTCGCCAGGAGCTCATCCAGCAGCAGGCCGGAGGGGAGTGGAGATGAGCGCCCGGGGCTCGGTGGCCGAGGCAGGCGGCTCTCTCTGCTCCAGCAGCGTGGAGCCTTCCGGTGGCGCGGGCTTGGGAGGTGGAGCTGCCCCGGTTTGGGGTTCCCACACCGCCCCGGGCATCTGGGGCTCCTGGCCCCAGCCCCACCGCGGACTGCCCTGGGACGTTGGTGGCGCAAGCACGCCTTGGCCCTGTGGCCCATCTTGAGCGGGCCCTGGCTTTCCCACCGCGCAGGGGCGTGGCAGGCGGTCGTGCTGTGCATCTCGCTCCCTGCGTGTGCCGATGCCCTGCCACCCGGTCCCGGGTGTCTGTCCCTTCCGTTCTGAAACCACACGTGAATCCTGGACTCCGGGAGGCCCGTCTCTCTGGCCAGTCCTTCCCTGGTGGCGATGCCTGGGAAGGGATCCTTCTCAAAGGCTCATAGAAGCAGGGCCGTCTGGGATGGGATGACGGAGGTCCGCTTTCGCCTGCTTCTTGCTCGCCACGTCTCCCAGGCCAGGGCGGACATTCCCGCCGGTGCTGACTCAGCTGGCGTGACCTCTCGTTCTGAAACCAGATCTGGACCCTGGGCTCCGGAACGACGATGGCCTGGGCCAGCCGTTCTCTGGTGGCGATGCCCTGGTATGGGTTCCGCTCAAAGTAGGCTCGCAGGGCCTACAAGCACCTGGGGTCGGGCAAATTCTCCCTCCAGCGGTCCCTGGAGTCTCCCCGGAGCTTCCCAGCGGGGAGGGTGCTGACAAGGTGTCGGGAGAGCCATCCTGGGGGGCATCGCACGGCGTTCCGATCCAGCCAGGAGGCCGGCGTAGACAGCCAGCGGCTCATACGAAGGCCCACAGGCAGGGAGGCTCTACCCCTGCTTGCCTGCCGCTGAGCCCTGGGACAGCCCGCCCTGGCTCTGGGGGCTGGCACACTGTGTGCGGGGTGTGGTGTTGCTGTGGTGCGGGTGGAGATCGTGGGTGGGGGTGGGGGTTGGGGGAGTGGGAAGGGTGGGGCGGGGAGGTGAGGGGGTTGCAGCGGAGAGTGGTAGGGGTGAGGGGGTGGGTTCGGCGGGGAGCTGACTATCCGGACACTCTACAGGAGATCCCCACGGGAACTGGAAGCCGCTCCCTGGGTTCCCACGCATCTTCAGCAGGGAGAAACCAGCCTGGAAGGGTGGAGTGGAGTGTGGAACTGAACCTCCGTGTGGGTCTTGAGTTTTACAGGCCCCCTCCCGCGAAGACACCCGATGCCTGTGGGTGTCGCCTTTGCCGTGACAGTCTCACCCACGTAAGTGTGTGACTCCCATAGAAGACCAGAGCGAAACCCCAGTGACAAGATACATCCCCGGCGTGATGGCTTGTGATAGATCCCTGTGTCCTGTGTGGGGGAGTCCAGCGGTGTGGCGGTTTTGAGGAAGGCAGAGAGGGATGCTGCTCTTCCTCCCTTCCCTGGATGTTTCTGGGGGCCCGCAGGGCACTGGAATCAAACCGTCAACATGGTCAGCCTCTCGTGGTGGGGGTGTGGCTGGAGAGACCTGAGCTACCCATTGCCAGGAGCGGCGGCGATGGAATCGAAATCGGGTTTCCAGTCCTCCCTGAATGTGGCTCCCTCTGTGGTTGGTGGTGGGCACAGCCGGCCTGGTGCTTCACTGCAGGGCTCGGCCTGGGGATGTGTGGTCAGTGAAGCCATTGGGTGGAATACCCTGCAACCTGAGTCCCGTCTTTTGTCTTTGAAACTGCCCATTCCTTGGGCGGCGGAGCCCGAGGGGTGAGCAGTGCCCATACGAGCCCGCCCGCCCAGCCCTCAGCCTGCGCCGGGCCCTTACCATTTTCCCGGAGCGCGGGGCTGCTGTTGCTCCAGGAGCCCGGAGACCGCTTTTTCTCCCTGCCTTCCTCCCTCGGTCCATGGCTACCTCCCGCCCTCCCTCTGTCCTTGTGTCCCTCTGTCTTTCCCTCCGTTCCTAACTGCCTCCCTCTCTCTGTCGGTCAGTCCCTCCCTCCCTCCCTCCCTCCATCCCTCCCTCCCTGCCTCCCTCCCTCCCTCCCTCCCTCCCTGCCTTCCCTCCCGCCTGGAAGGGTCAGAATCCCGGGTGTGCCCAGGGTCTGGGTTCTGCGTAAACCTGCCAGGTGCTCCACGGTGGAAGCTCCTGGGAGGCCGCTAGAGGCCTGAGATGGCGATGGTGGAAGCCCGAGGCCTTGAAGGCCCAGCGAGCGGGGAGGGAGAAGGCCTGGACTCTGCCGTGCCCGGTGTTTTGGCCCGGGTGAGGGGTCCCACCAGCCGGGGAAGGGCCATACTTCGGGGCGGGGGTAGCTTCCAGTCAGCGGCCCGGTGGGGTGGCCGAGGAAAAACAGAAGAGCTCTGCGAACTCCTCACAGTAGGCCAGGTGGCTGGCCGCAGACCTGCGCGTGTGCGGTAGATGTCCAGCCTGGTGGTACCTTGGCCAGCTCCGGGATCCCCAGGACGCAGGAAAGAATGGCAGTTCTCCTTTGTGCGGAGTCTCTCACCGGGCCCAGTCCTAGGAGGCAGGAATGCCAGGCGGGTCAGCCCGGAGGGAAGACACGCCCCTCCATGCCCAGCCAGGGTTTCCCCGTGAAAGAGAGGCCACCCGCCCTGACGCGACCCCGTCCCCAGCCCGAGTCCTAAAGCTCCTCCAGCAGAGCCCGGTATTCTTCCTCGCTGAAGGGTGGTTCCAGCCCGGCAGGCTCTTCCAATTCCTGCAGCTCCCGTGGGGCCTCGGTTTCTAGGAAAGGGTGCGTCTGCGGCAGAAACTCTGGGTACGCCAGGAGCTCATCCAGCAGCAAGACAGAGGGGAGTGGAGATGAGTGCCCGGTCTCCTGGAGCGGTGGGGAGGGCGCTCGGAAGGCTTGCATCTGCTCCTGCGGCGCCCAGGAGCCCCTCCCGAGCGCCCGGGCGAGGGGGTGGCTGCCCAGCTTGCGTTCCTCGCCGCCCGTGCCAGTCCCCTGGCCCCAGCCCCACCACGGACTGCCCTGGGGCGTGGGTGGCATAAGCACCCTTGGCCCCAATGGCCCAACTTGGCGAGCCCCTGGCTGTCCCACCCAGCGGAGTGCCCGGCGACGTGCAGCCCTGCGGGTCCCGTTCCCCTGGGCATTTGCTCGGGGGGTGCGAGGCTGTGAGCATCTGAGTGTGGGAGAGGAGTTCCAGTCCAGGAGAGGGGCAGTGCGGCGTGAAGCGAAATCCCGTGCGGGGCCAGCCCACCCGAGGTGCTGGGGAGCAGGGTGACACCCGCTGGGGGCAGCGTTGCAGAAGCAGCCTGCATGCATGCGGCTCACCGCACCACCAGTCCCGGAGTGCCTGGACCATCGTGTCTGAAACCAGAAGTGAATCCTGGACTCCGGGAGACCCTTCTCTCTGGCCAGTCCTTCCCTGGTGGTGATGCCTGGATAGCGATCCTACTCAAAGGCTCGGATCAGCAGGGGCGTCTGGGATGGGATGATGGAGGTCTGCTTTTGCCTGCCTTATTGTGGGCCGCCTCTCCCTGTCCAGGGCGGAGATTCCCGCCGGTGCTGCCTCAGCTGGCGTGACCTCTTGTTCTGAAACCAGGTCCTAGACCACAGGCTCCCGGGCAGCAGAGGCCTAGGGGCTGACATTCTCTGGTAAGCGCCAGTACGAGGTTCAGCTCAAAGCAGGCACCGCGGGGCCTACGCTCCCGGGGTCCAGACAGGTCTCCTGCGTCCTCTTCCTCAGGCTTCCACGGGGAGGGTGCCGTTCGAAGGTGTCGGAAGAACCATCGCTGGGGAGCACCGCATGGCGTTCCGGTCCAGCCAGGATGCAGTGGGCAGCTCAGGCTGCGAAGAAGGCCACAGGCGGGAGACATGCCTTCCTGCCTGCCATTGAGACATGGGACAGCCCGCCCTCACCCTCCGAGGGTCCCCAGTGCACTGATGCCCCCGGGGTGTGGTGGTGCTGGTGGGGGTGGTGGCATTGGGTGAGGCGGGGTTGGGCGTGGTGGGAGGGGTGGGGATGGAGGTCAGAGAGATGCAGCGGAAGTGGGAGAGGGGGAAGGTGAGAGGGGGGTGGGATTTGGGTGGGGAATGGCTCTCGAGACCTCTCAGGGATCCCCAGGGGTGAAACACATCCTGGTGCCGTCTTCAGCCTGGGGGAGAAACCAGCCTGGAAGGGTGGAGTGGAGTGTGGAACTGAACCTCCGTGTGGGTCTTGAGTTTTACAGGCCCACTCTCCTTGAACACCCCAATACCTGTTAGATTGTCACCCGTTGCGTGACAGTCTCACCCACTTGAGTGTGTGGCTTGTCGTGGGCAAACTAGAGACAAGATACATCCCCGGGGTGATGGCTTGACGATGGATTCCAGTATCCGCAACGTGGGGAGTCTGCGGTGTGGCAGGTTTGGAGGGAGGACGAAGAGAGGATGCAGCTCTTCCTCCCTTCCCTGGATGTTTCTGGGTGCCCGCAGGGCTCCGGAAGCAAACCGTCAACATGGTCATCCTCTCGGGGTGGGCGTGGTGCCGGAGAGACGTGAGCTACCGGCCCCCTTGCAGAGGGCCGAGCGACGTGGAATCGAAATCAGGCTTCAGTCCTCCTGAGTGTGGCTCCTCTGTGGTCGGTGGTCATGGCTGTCGGCCTTGCGCTCCGCTGCGGGGCTCGGCCTCGGGATGTGTCGTCCGTAAACCACATGGGTGAATTCCCCACGGCATCCCGAGTCCCCGTCATTTGTCTTTGAGGAAACCGCCCATTCCTTGAAGCGCCAGGCGGGGTGAGCGAGGTGCCCTGCCAGCCGCCCGCGCAGCCCTCCAGACGCGCCGAGGCGTTATCCGGGCTTCCGAGGGGCTGCTGTTGCTCCAGAGGTCCGGTGCTGCTCGCACTTCCTCCTGCATTCTAAACCCACCCGCCCACCTTGTCCCTGAGTCCCTCTGTCTTTCCCTCCGTTCCTAAATGCCTCCCTCTCTGTGTGGGTCAGTCCCTCATTCCATCCCTCCCTGCATCCCTACATCCTTGCTTTCCAAAGTCTCTCTGCCCATCCTTCCATCCCTCTAGGTCTCCCGTTCTCTCTCCACCTGTGCCTGCCTTCCCTCCCGCCTGGAAGGGTCAGCATCCCTGGGTGTGCCCGGGTTCTGGGTTATGCGTACAGCCGCCAGGTGCTCGACGGTGGCAGCTCCTGGGAGGCAGCAGAGGCACGGGTTGGCGAGCGATGTTGGAGACGAATGCAGAGGCGGGGACGGGAGGTAGAGGCCTGGGCTGCCGGGCCCTTGTTTTAAGTGGGGCGGGGTCTCCACCCAGCCCGGGGAAGGACGCATCCTGCGGGGAGGGGTGTAGCCAGTGAGAGGGTCAGGCAGGGTGGGGTGTGAGAAAACAAGAGAAACTCTACCAGGCTGCTCCCACAGGATGCCAGGTGGCTGCGCAAATATGCGTGCGCCAGTGGGCCACATACTGGTACCTGGGCCTGCTCCGGGATCCCCGGGACACCCAGGAAAGAATGGCAGTTCTCCTTTGTGTGGAGTCTCTCACCGGGCGCAGTCCTAGGAGGCACGAATGCCAGGCGTGTCAGCCCGGAGGGAAGACCCGCAGCTCCATGCCCAGCCAGGGGTTCCCAGCGAAAGAGAGTCCACCGTCCCATGGGCATTACAGCCCGCATCCTAAATCTCCTCCAAGCAGAGCCCGGTATTCTTCCCCGCTGAGGGGTGCTTCCAGCCGGGCTTTTCACAGTCCTGCAGCTCCCCAGGGCCTGGGTTTCTCTGAGGATTTCGCCTGCTGCAAAACTCTGGGCACGCCAGGGAGCTCATCCAGCAGCAGGCCGGAGGGGAGTGGAGACGAGAGCCCGGGCTCCTGGGGCGGAGGGGTGGGCGCCCGGACGGCTGACATGTGCTCCTGTGGAGCGAAGCCCTCCAGGGTCGAGGATTGGGGAGGTGGAGCTGCCCCAGGTTGGGGTTCCCACGCCGCCCCGGTGACCTGGGGCCCCTGGCCCCAGCCCCAACACGGACTGCCCTGGGACGTGGGTGGCGCAAGCACAACTTTGCCCTGTGTCCCAGCTTGAGGGGGTTGTGGCTGTCCCACCACACAGGGGCCCGGCAGGCCGTCGCACTGCAGGTCCCGGTCCCCCGGGCATTTGCTCGGGGCATGCGGAGGCCACCGAGGTTTCTGAGTGTGGGAGTGGGCCCCTTCGGGAGGAGCCAGGGTGGCGTAGGCAAAATCCCCGCCTGCCGGGTCCACCAAGCATGGACCAGGGTGACACCCGCCGGGTTCCGCGTTGCAGGGGCCGCCTGCGTGTGCCGGTGCCCTGCCACCCGGTCCCGGGTGCCTGGCCCTTCGTTTCTGAAACCAGACGTGAATCCTGGACTCCGGGAGGCCCGTCTCTCTGTCCAGTCCTTCCCTGGTGGCGATGCCTGGAAAGTGATCCTTCTCAAAGCCTCAGAGCAGCAGGTCCGTCTGGGATGGGGTGACGGAGGTACGCTTTCGCCTGCCTTCTTGTGGGCCGCGTCTCCCCGGCCAGGGCGGAGATTCCCGCCGGTGCTGCCTCAGCTGGTGTGACTTCTCGTTCTGAAACCAGATCTGGACCCTGGGCTCCGGAACTCCGATGGCCTGGGCCAGCCATTCTCTGGTGGCGTGCCCGGTGGGTTCCGCTCAAAGCAGGCTGCAGGGCCTCGTTTGCCTCGGGGTCCAGACGAGTCTCCTCCGCCATCCTCGTCCTCGGGCTTCCGTCGGTGGGGTGCCATTCGAGGTGACGGGAGAGCCATCGCCGGGAGCACCGCACGGCATTACAGTCCAGGCAGGAGGCTGGCGTAGAAAGCCAGCTTCTCTTACGAAGGCCCACATGCAGGGAGGCTCCACCCCTTCTTGCCTGCGCTGAGACCTGGGACAGCCCGTCCTTGCCCTCCGAGGGGCCCCAGCGCTCTGATGCCCCCGGGGTGTAGTATTGCTGGTGGGGTTGGGGGCATTGGGTGAGGTGGGGTTGGGGTCGTGGGAGGGGTGAGGCCGGAGGCAAGAGAGATGCAGCGGAAGGGGGATAGTGTGAAGGGGTGAGGGGAGTGGGTTTCGAACGGATGCTGGCTCTCCAGGCCTCTCCAGGGGTCCTGCGGGAACTGGAAGCCGCTCCCTGGGTTCCCACGCGGGTCTTCAGCAGGAAGAAAACATCCTGAAAGGGTGGAGTGGAGTATGGAACTGAACCTCCGTGTGGGTCTGGAGATTTACAGGCCCCCTCTCCGCGAAGACACCCGATGACTGTGGGTGTCGCCATTGCAGAGCAGTCTCACTGCGCGGTTGTGTGTCTCCGTGAAGACAGAGTTTAACCCAGAGACAAGATACATCCCGTGATGGCTTGGCGATGGATTCCCGTGTCCATAGCGTGGGAGTCTGCGATGTGGCGGTTTGGAGGGAGGCTGAGAAGAGGATGCTGCTCTTCCTCCCTTCCCTCAATATCTAGATGTAGCGCGGGGATCGAGGCTCGCCCGTCAACATGCTCAGCCTCTCGGGGTGGGGTTGAGGCCAGAGAGACGTGAGCTACTGGCACCATTGCAGAGGGCCGAGTGACTTGGAATCCAGGCAAGGAGCTGGTCTCTGAGTGTGGCTCCTCTGTGGAGTGGTCGGGGCTGTTGGCCCGGCCCAGCTACTTTGAGTTTCAGCCTCTTGATGTGTGGTCGGTAAACCACGTGGGTAAATACCCCACGGCAACCCGAGTCCCCGTCTTTTGTCTTTGAGGAAACCCCCCATTCCTTGGGCATTCAGGCAGGGGAAGGCGAACTAGTACCATGACAGCGCCCGCCCAGTCCTCAGCCAGCGGTACCCTTTTCCCGGAGCGCGGGGCTGCTGCTGCTCCAGGAGTCCAGAGACCACTTTATCTCCCTGCCTTCCTTCCTCGGTCCCTTGCTCCCTCCCACCCTCCCTCTGTCCCTGTGTCCCTGTGACTTTCCCTCCGTTCCTCACTGCCTCCCTCTCTCTGTCAGTCTGTCCCTCCCTCCCTCCCTCCATCCCTCCCTCCCTGCCTTCCAAAGTCTCTCCGCCCATCCTTCCATCCCTCTAGGTCTCCCATTCCTCTCTCCACCTGTGCCTGCCTTCCCTCCCGCCAGGAAGGGTCAGCATCCCAGGTATGCCCGGGGTCTGGGGTCTGCGTACAGCCGCCAGGCGCACCACGATGGAAGCAACTTGGAGGCCGCAGAGGCACGGGTTTGCGAGCGATGGTGGAAGCTGAGGAGGCGCAGAGGAGCAAGCAGGGAGGAGAGAGAGAGGCCCTGGGCAGCTGCCAGACCCAGTGTTTCAGGGACAGTCTCCCTGTGGGGAAGGGCAGCATACTGCGGAGGCGGGGTTAGCGGTGGTCAGGCAGGGGTGGGTTGGCCCGGAAGGCAAGGAAGCTCTGGCCAGTGCTCCTACAGGAGGCCAGGTGGCTGCCTGCAAACAGCGCATGTCGCAGCGGTAGGCGGCCACAGTACCTGGGCCGGCTCCGGGATTCCCGGGACACCCAGGAAATAATGGCAGTTCTCATTTGTGCGGAGTCTCTCACCGTGCCCAGTCCTAGGTGGCAGGAATGCCACGCGGGTTAGCCCGGAGGGAAGACACGCCCCTAAATGCCCAGCCCGGGGTTCCACGCGTAAGAGGCCACCGCCATGCCGCGACACTGTCTCCAGCATGTGTACTAAATCTCCTCCCTCAGAGCCCGGTATTCTTCCTCGCCGTGGGATGGCTCCAGCCCGGCAGGCTCTTCCATATCCTGCAGCTCCCCTGGGGCCTCGGTTTCTAGGAAAGGGTGCGCCTGCTGCAGAAACTCTGGGCACGCCAGGAGCTCATCCAGCAGCAGGCTGGAGGGAGTGGAGACGAGCGCCCGGGCTCCTGGGTGGGCGCCGGATGGCTGGCATGTGCTCCTGTGGCGCGGAGCCCTCCAGGGTCGAGGACTGGTGAGGTGGAGCTGCCCGGCTTGGGGTTCCCATGCCGCCCCGGCGACATGAGGCCCTGACCCCAGCCCCACCACGGAGTGCCCTGGGATGTGGGTGG
The DNA here is from genome assembly GCA_023748175.1 of Hoolock leuconedys. Taxonomy (NCBI): domain Eukaryota; kingdom Metazoa; phylum Chordata; class Mammalia; order Primates; family Hylobatidae; genus Hoolock; species Hoolock leuconedys. Next base: position 80,156 of record JAKGGE010002378.1, read on the forward strand.
CGCAAGCACACCTTTGCCCTGTGTCCCAGCTTGAGGGGGCAGTGGCTGTCCCACTACGCAGGGGCCCGGCAGGACATCGCGCTGCGTGTCCCGTTCCCCCGGGCATTTGCTCGGGGCGTGCGGAGCCACCAAGATGACTGAGGGTGGGAGTGGGCCCCTTTGGGAGGAGCCAGGGCGGCGTAGGCAAAATCCCCACCTGCCGTGTCCACCTGGAGGAATCCGTGAATCCTGGAGCAGGGACCAGGGTGACACCCGCCAGGTGCCGCGTTGCAGGGGCCGCCTGCGTGTGCCGGCACCCTGCCACCTGGTCCCGGGTGCCTGGCCCTTCGGTTCTGAAACCAGATGTGAATCCTGGACTCCGGGAGACCCGTCTCTCTGGCCAGTCCTTCCCTGGTGGTGATGCCTGGAAAGCAATCCTTCTCAAAGGCTTGGAGCAGCAGAGCCGTCTGGGATGGGGTGACGGAGGTCTGTTTCACCTGCCTTCTTGCGGGCCGCGTCTCCCCGGCCAGGGCGGAGATTCCCGCCGGTGCTGCCTCAGCTGGCGTGACTTCTCGTTCTGAAACCAGATCTGGACCCTGGGCTCCGGAACGCCGATGGCCTGGGCCAGCTGTTCTCTGGTGGCGATGCCCGTGTACGGGTTCTGCTCAAAGCAGGCTCGCAGGGCCTCGCTTTGCCTCGGGGTCCAGACGAGTCTCCTCCACCGTCCTCGTCCTCGGGCTTCTGTGGGTGGGGTGCCGTTCGAGGGTGTCGGCAGAGCCATCGCGGGGAACAATGCATGGCATTCCGGTCGAGGCAGGAGGCCTGCGCAGAAAGCCAGCTTCTCTTACGAAGGCCCACATGCAGGGAGGCTCCACCCCTTCTTGCCTGCCACTGAGCCATGGGACAGCCCGCCCTCGCCCTCCGAGGGACCCCAGCGCTCTGACGCCACTGGGGCATAGTGGTGCTGGTGGGAGTGGGGGCATTGGGTGAGGTGGGGTTGGGGTCGTGGGAGGGGTGGGGCCAGAGGCCAGAGAGACGCAGCGGAACGGGGAGAGTGGGAAGGGGTGAGGGGGGTGGGTTTCGGACTGATGCTCGCTCTCCGGGCCTCTCCAGGGATCCTGTGAGAACTGGAAGCCGCTCCCTGGGTTCACACGCGTCTTCAGCAGGGAGAAAACAGCCTGGAATTGTGGAGTGGAGTGTGGAACTGAACCTCCGTGTGGGTCTTGAGTTTCACAGGACCCTCTTCGCGAAGACACCCGATGCCGGTGGGTGTCGCCGTTGCCGTGACAGTCTCACCCACGCAGGTGTGTGACTCCCATCGAAGACCAGAGCGAAACCCCAGACACAAGATACATCCCCGGTGTGGTGGCTTGATGATGGATTACCGTGTCCCGCAACGTGGGGAGTCTGCGGTGTGGCCCGTTTGGAGGGAGGGCAAAGAGAGGATACTGCTCTTCCTCCCTTCCCTGGATGTTTCTGGGTGCCCACAGGAGGCTCAGGCTCAAGCTTGCGTCGCTTGTCTCAGCCTCTTAGGATGGGGTTGGGGCGGAGAGGTGAGCTACCGGCCCCCTTGCAGAGGGCCGAGCGACTTGGAATCCGAAATCAGGCTTCAGTCCTCCTGTGTGTGGCACCTCTGTGGAGGCCCGTGGTCGAGACTGTGGGCTGGCAGCTCACGGGGCTGCAGGGATGTGTGGTCGGTAAAACCACGTGGGTGAATACCGATGGCAACCCGAGTCCCGTCTTTTGTCTTGAAACCCCATTCCTTGGGCGGCCGGGCAGTGACAGTGACACCAGCCGCTGCCCAGCCTCAGCGGCGCGAGTAAACACCCCTTTACCCTGGAACTGGGGCTGCTGCTGCTCCAGGTCAGGGCTGCTTCCTCTTCCTGCCTTCCTCCTTCGGTCCCTTGCTCCATCCCACCCTCCCCCTGTCCCTCTGTCCCTCTGACTTTCCCTCCGTTCCTCACTGCCTCCCTCTCTCTGTCGGTCAGTCCCTCCCTCCCTCCATCCCTCCCTCCCTCCATCCCTCCCTCCCTCCATCCCTCCCTCCCTGCCTTCCCTCCCACCTGGAAGGGTCAGCATCCATGGTGTGCCTGGGGTATGGGGTCTGCGTACAGCCGCCAGGTGCTGCACGGTGGCAGTTCCTGGGAGGCCACAGAGGCATGGGTTGGCGAGCGACTGTGGAGCGGAGGCGCAGAATGGGCGACCCCCGGGAGGGAGAGAAGGCCTGGACCCTGCCCGGGCCTGGTGTTTCGCGGGACGGGGGTCTCCAGGCAGTGCGGGGAAGGACGCATACAGCCGGGGCATGGGGTAGCTGGTGGTCAGGCGGGGGTGGGGTGGAGGAAAGGCAAGAGAGCTCTGCCGGGGCTTCTCCCACACGAGGCCATGTGGCTGCCCCAAACCCGCGCCTGTGCGGTAGACTGCCCACCTGCTGGTACCTGGGCCGGATCCGGGATCCACGGGAGGCCCAGGAAAGAATGGCAGTTCTACTTTGTCTGGAGTCTTCCACTGGGCCTAGTCCTAAGAGGCAGGAATGCCAGGTGGATCAGCCCTGAGGGAAGACACGAACCTCCACGCCCAGACAGGAGTTCCCCGTGAAAGAGAGGCCACAGTGCTGACCGCCGTCCCCCTCCCAGCCCAAGGTCCTAAAGCCTTTTCTCCCCTCCAGAGCCCAGTATTCCTGCCCCTCATTGAGGGTGGTTCCAGCCCCAAGTGGCTCTTCCTGCTCCTGCAGCACCCCTGGGGCCTTGGTTTCTAGGCAAGGGTGCGCCTGCTGCAGAAACTCTTGGCAGGCCAGGAGCTCATCCAGCATCAGGCCGGAGGGGAGTGGAGACTCCAGCCAGCCTGGGTCCCAGGGGCGCGGAGGGCCACGGACTTGCATCTGCTCCTGTGGCTGAGCATTCCGGGCGGGGTGGGGAGGTGGAGCTGCCCCGGCTTGCGGTTCCCATGCAGCCCCGTCGACCTGGGGCCCCTGGCCCCAGCCCCACCATGGACTGCACTGCGACGTGAGTGGCGCAAGCACGCCTTGGCCCTGTGGCCCAGCTTGAGCGGGCCCTGACTGTCCCAACATGCAGGGGCATGGCAGGCTGTCACGCTGCGGGTCCCGGTCCCCCGGGCATCTGCTCAGGGGGTGCGGAGGCCACCGAGGCGTCTGAGGGTGGGAGAGGGACCCTTCGGGAGGAGCCAGCGCGGCATAGGCAAAAACCCCACATGCCGGTTCCACCGACCAGGGGAGCAGCGTGATTCATTCAGGTCATGGCGGTAAGGGTCGGCCAGGTGCACCAGCCTGCCACACGGTCCCGGGTGCCTGGTCATGCGGTTCTGAAAAGAGACTTGAATCCTGGACTCCTTGAAGACCGTCTCTCTGGCCAGTCCTTCCCTGGTGGCGATGCCTGAAAAGCTATCCTTCTCAAAGGCTCGCAGCAGGGGCCGTTTGGGATGGGGTGACGGAGGTCCGCTTTCGCCTGCCATCTTGCGGGCCGCGTCTCCCCGGCCAGGGCGGAGTTTCCCGCCGGTGCTGCCTCAGGTTGCGTGACCTCTCATTCTGAAACCAGATCTAGACCCTGGCTCCGGAACGCCGATGGCCTGGGCCAGACGATCACTTGTAGTGATGCCAGGGTACGGGTTCCACACAAATCAGGCTCCCAGGACCTCACTTTGCATCGGGGTCCAGACGAGTCTCCTTCCGCCATCCTCTTCCCTCGGCCTGCAGACGCGCCGCTCAAGGTGTCGGGAGAGCTTCATCGCTGGGAGCACCAGACATGCTCCTGTCCAGCCAGGAGGCTGGCGCAGACAGCCAGTGGCTCTTACGAAGGACCACAGGAGGCTCCACCCCTTCTTGCCTTCCGCTGAGCCCTGAGACAGCCCGCCCTTCGCCCTCCGAGGGGCCCCAGCGCACTGATGGCCCCGGGGCGTGGTGGTGCTGGTGGGGGTGGGGGGCATTGAGTGAGGTGGGATTGGGGGGTGGGAGGGGTGGGGCCGGAGGCCAGAGAGACGCAGGGAAGGGGGAGAGGGGGAAGGGGTGAGGGGGGGTGGGTTTCGGGTGGTAGCTTTCTCTCCAGGCCTCTCCAGGAATCCCGCGGGTACTGGAAGCCGCTCCCTTGGTTCCCACGCAACTTCAGCAGGGAGAAACCATTCTGGAAGGGTGGAGTGGAGTGTGGAACTGAAATTCGGTGTGAGTCTTGAGTTTTACAGACCCCCTCTCCGCGAAGACACCCGATGCCTGTGGGTGTCTCCGTTGCCGTGACAGTCTCACCCACGCAGATGTGTGGCTCCCGTCGAAGACCGGAACAAAACCCCAGAGAAAAGATACATCCCCGGCGTGATGGCTTGACGATGGATTCCCATGTCCCACAACGTGGGGCGTCTGTGGTGTGGCTGGTTTGGAGGGAGGGCGAAGAGCGGATGCTGCTCTTCCTCCCTTCCCTGGATGTTTCTGGGTGCCCGCAAGGCTCTGGAAGCAAACCGTCAACATGGTCTGCCTCACGGTGTGGGGGTGGGGACGGAGAGACGTGAGCTACCCGCCCCCTTGCAGGGGGCCGAGAGACATGGAATCTGAAATCAGGCTTCAGTCCTCCTGAGTGTGGCTCCCTCTGTATCGGTGGTCCATTGCTCAGCGCTTAGCTGATAAGCCTGCTCAGATGGGGAGTCGTAAACCATGGTGGGACACACTGCAAATCTCCGAGACTGCTCTTTTGTCTTTGAGGGAACTGCCTATCTTTAAGGACGAACGGGCGAACTATACCACTGCCTGCCCTACCTCTCAGCTGCCTGCTCCTGGCGCCTTCACTCCTTTCCTCCCGACTGAGGGTTGTTGTTGTTCCAGGAGTCCTGAGACTGCCCCTGTTTTCCTCCCCTCGGGTTCCCAGGCTCCTCCCCGCTTCTCACTTGTCCTTGTCCTCATTTTCCTCCGCTCACTGTTTCCCCTCTCTGTTTGTTTGTCTCCTCCTTACCTCCCTTTCTCCTCTGCCTTCTTCCAAAGTTCTCCGCTTGATTCCATCCCCGTCGCCTCCCTGCTACTCTCCACCTGTGCCAGCCATCCCTCCCGCCTGGAAGGGTCAGCATCCCGGGTGTGCCCGGGGTCTGGGGTCTGCGTACAGCCGCCAGGCTCTCCACGGTGGCAGCTCCTGGGAAGACGCCAGTGCTTGGGTTGGCAGCGATGGTGGGCCCAGGATTAAGAGGCATGCCCGGGGAAGGAGAGAAGGCCTGGACGATGCCCGGGCACGGTGTTTCGCGGGACGGGGTCTCCACCCAGCCCATTGAAGAACGCATACTGGCGGGGCAGGGTTAGCCGGTGGTCAGGCGGTGGTGGGGTGGCGGAAAGGAAAGAGAGCTCTGCCGGGGCTGCTCCCACAGGAGGCCAGGTAGCTGCCAGCAAACACACGTGTGCATGGTAGATGGCCCGCCTGCTGATACCTGGGCCGGCTCCGGGATCCCCGGGACGCCCCGGAATGAATGGCAATTCTCCTTTGTGTGGAGTCTCTCACCGGGCCCAATCCTAGGAGGCAGGAATGCCAGGCGAGTCAGCCCGGAGGAAAGACACCCCCCTCCATGCCCAGCCAGGGATTCCCAGCGAAAGAGAGGCCACCGCCCTGCCTGACCCCGTCCCCAGCACGCGTCCTAAAGCTCCTCCAGCAGAGCCCGGTATTCTTCTTCGCTGAGGGGTGTGTCCAGCCCGGCGGGCTCTTCCGTTTCCTGCGGCTCCCCAGGGGGCCTCGGTTTCTAGGAAAGGTTGCGCCTGCTGCAGAAACTCTGGGCAGGCCAGGATCTCTTCCAGCAACAGGGCAGAGGGGAGTGGAGGAAAGCCCGGTCCCCAATGGGTCGGTGAGGAGGGCGCCCGGAAGCCTTGCATCTGCTCCGGCAGCACGGAGCCCTCCGTGGGCGTGGGCTGGACTGGTGGAAATGCCCCAGCATGGGGTTCCCACACCTCCCCGGCGACCTGGGCCCTCTGGCCCCAGCCCCACCACGGACTGCCCTGGGACGGCGTGGCGCAACACGCCTTGGCCCTGTGGCCCAGCTTGAGCAGGCCCTGGCTGTCCCACAGCACAGTGGCCCCGCAGGCCGTCGCGCTGCGCGTCCCAGTCCCTGGGGCATTTGCTCGGGTGTTGCGGTGGTCAGCGAGGCATCTGAGTGTGGGAGAGGGCCCCTTCGGGAGGAGCCATGGCAGCATAGGCAAGATCCTCGGGCTCTCGTCGGGCCACCCACCATGTGAGCAGGGTGACACCTGCCGGGGTCAAGAGCCCCAGGTTCCGGGCTCATGCTGTGCCGGTGCCCTGCCACCCTGTCCCCGGGGTGCCTGGCTCCCCGTTCTGGAAAACCAGACGTGAATCCTGGACTCTGGGAGGCCCGTCTCTCTGGCCAGTCCTTCCCTGGTAACGATGGCTGGAAAGCGATCCTTCTCAAAGGCTCGGAGGAGCAGGGCCATCTGGGATGGGTGACAGAGGTCCGCTTTCAGCTGTCTTCTTTCGGGCCGCATCTCCCCGGCCAGGGCAGAGATTCCCGCCCGGTGCTGCCTCAGCTGGCGTGACCTCTCGTTCTGAAACCAGATCTGGACCCTGGGCTCCGGAACGCTGATGGCCTGGGCCAGCCTTTCTCTGGTGGCGAAGCCCAGGTACGGGTTCCGCTCGATGCAGGCTTGCAGTGCGTCGCTATGCCTCGGGGTCCAGACGAGTCTCCTCCGCCCCTGGGCCCCTCGGCTTCCAAGGGAGTGGTTCACCCGAAGGTGTCGGGAGAGCCATTGCGGTGAGCACCGCGACGGTAGTTCCGTCCAGCAAGTGATCTCGCCGCAGGTATGCTATTTCACGCCGGCGGCCCAACGGGCCGGGAGGCTCCACTCCTTCTTGCCTGCCGCTGAGCCCTGGGACAGCCCTCACTCGCCCTCCGAGGGTCCCCAGCTCACTGATGCCCCCGTGGCGTAGTGGTGCTGGTGGTGGTGGGGGCATTGGGTGAGGTGGGGTTGGTTGGGGTTGGAGGGGTGGGGCCAGAGGCCAGAGAAACGCAGTGGAAGGGGGAGAGGGAGAAGGGGTGGGGGGGGTTTCGGGCAGCAGCTGGCTCTCTGGGCCTCTCCAGGGATCCCGTGGGAAATGGAAGCCACTCCCTGGTTTCCCACGTGTCATCAGCAGGGAGAAACCAGCTTGGATGTGTGGAGTGGAGTTTGGAACTGAACCTCCGTGTGGGTCTTGAGTTTTACAGGGCCCCTCTCGGCGATGACACCCGATGCCTGTTGGTGTCGCCGTTGCCGTGACAGTCTCACCCACGCAGATGTGTGGCTCCCGTCGAAGACCAGAGCGAAACACCAGAGACAAGACACATCCCCGGTGTGACGGCTTGACGATGTATTCCCGTGTCCCGCAACGTGGGGAGTCTGCAGGGTGGCCGGTTTGGAGGGAGGGCGAAGAGAGGATGCTGCTCTTCCTCCCTTCCCTGGATGTTTCCGGGTGCCCGCACGGCTGCGGAAACAAACCGTCAACATGGTCAGCCTCTCGCGGGGCCGTGAGAGGATCTGAAATACTGGCCCTTGCAGAGTGGGCTGGAGTGATCGGAACTGAATCAGGCTCAGTCCTCCCGAGTGTGGCTCCTCCTGGGTGGTCGGCACGGGCCAGGTCCAAGGCCCGCTGTGGGCTTAGCCTGGGCTGTGTTTAAATCCATGGACCACTTATCTGCAACCTGAGTCTCGTTTTGTCTTTTGAGGAGTCCGCCATTGTTATGTTTGAATGGCAACAGTGTTCTCATTGCCGCCCAGCTCAGTCTCACAGCTCCTACTGCTTTTCTCCCAGAGTTGGTTGCTGTTGTTCCAGGGATTCCTGAGATCTGCTTTCCCTTTTCCCTTTACTCTGTTTTGTTCCTCCTTGCTCCTCTCTTGAACCTGTATCCCTCTGTCTTTCCCTCCGTTCCTCACTGCCTCCCTCTCCCTGTCGGTCAGTGCCTCCCTCCCTCACTCCCTCCATCCATCCCTCCCTGCCTTCCAAGGTCTCTCCGTCCATCCTTCCGTCCCTCTATATCTCCTGTTCCTCTCTCCACCTGTGCCTGCCTTCCCTCCCGCCTGGAAGGTTGAGCATCCCGGGTGTGCCCGGGTCAATTACAGACAGCCACCAGGCTCCATGGTGGCAGCTCCTGGGAGGCCGCAGAGGCACGGGTTGTCGAACGACGGTGGAGCGGAGTCTCAGGGGGGCGAGACCCGAGAGAAGGTCGACGCCGTCTGGCACAGTGTCTCAGGGGACAGGGACTCCACCCAGCCCCGAACGCCCATACCACCGGGCGTGGGGGTGGCTGCGGTCAGGCGGTGGTGTGGTGGCAGAAAGGCAAGAGAACTCTGCCATGGCTGCTCCCACAAGAGGCCAGGTGGCTGCACTCAAACCTGCGCGTGCTCGGTAAAGGGCCCGCCTGCTGGTACCTGGGCCGGCTCCGGTATCCCCAAGACACCCAGGAAAGAATGGCAGTTCTCCTTGGTGCAGAGTCTCTCACTGGGCCCAGTCCTAGGACGCAGGAATACCAGGCGGGTCAGCCCGGAGGAACCGCCCTCCATCTCCAGCCAGGGGTTCCCAGCGAAGAGAGGCCACCGACCTGCAGCGACCCGATCCCCAGCCCGCGTCCTAAAGCTCCTCCTGCAGAGCCCGGTATTCTTCCTCGCTGTGGGGTGGTTCCAGCCCGGTGGGCTCTTCCGATTCCTGCAGCTCTCCCGGGGCCTCGGTTTGTAGGAAAGTTGCGCCTGCTGCAGAAACTCTGGGCACGCCAGGAGTTCATCCAGCAGCAGGCCGGAGAGGAGTGGAGACGAGCGCCCGGGCTCCTGGGGCAGTGTGAAGAGTGCCCGGACTGTTGCATCTGCTCCTGCGGTGTGGAGCCCTCCGGGGGCGTGGGCTGGGGAGGTGGAGCTGCCCCAGCTTGGGGTTCCCACGCCGCACCGCGACCTTGGGCCCCTGGCCCCAGCACCACCACGGACTGCCCTGGGACGTGGGTGGCACAAGCCCGCTTTTGCCCTGTGGCACAGCTTGAGGCCGCGTGGAAGCCTACTCTGCGCAGGGGTTTGGCAGGCCTGCCGCTGCCGCCTCCCCGTCCCTCCGGCATTTGCTCGGGTGGTGCGGTGGCCACCGAGGTGTCTGAGGGTGGGAGACGGCCCCTTCGGGAGGAGCCAGGGCAGTGTAGGTAAAATCCCCGCCTGCTGGGGCCACCAACCAGGGAGCAGGTTGACTCCGGCCGGGGGCCCTGTTGCAGGTGGCGTCTGCATGCACCGGCACCCTGCCACCCAGTCCCTGGTGCCTGGCCCTTCGGTTCTAAAACCAGACGTGAATCCTGGACTCCTGGAAGCTCTTCTCTATGGCAAGTCCTTCCCTGGTGGCGATGCCTGGACAGCGATCCTTTTGAAAGGCTCGGAGCAGCAGGGCCGGGGTGACTGAGTTTCAGCCTGCTCCTTCTTGCAGGTCAGCTGGCCTCCCCTGCCAGGGCGGAGATTCCGCCAATGCTGCCTCAGCTGGCGGTGACATCTCGTTCTGAAACCAGATCTGGACCCTGGGTCTGAACTGGCGGGTCTGGCCAGCCATTCTCTGGTGACGCATGCCCTGCACGGGTTAATATGCTCAAAGCAGGCTCGGGCATGAAGCCCTGCTGCTCGGGTCCACACGATCCCTCCACCGCCCCTCGCCCCGGCTTCTCGGGCGGGGAGGTGCCTGCTCTCACGTGCTCGGGAGAGCCATCAAGGGGAGCACCGCATCAGGCGTTCCGTCCAGAGAGGAGGCCGGCGCAGACAGCAAGTGGCTCTTACGAAGGCCCACCTTCAGGGAGGCTCCAACACTTCTTGCCTGCCGCTGAGTTCTGGGACAGACTGCCCTCGCCCTCCGAGGGTCCCCAGCCCACTGATGCCCCCTGGGCATGGTGCTGCTGGTGGAGGTGGGGGCATTGGATGAGTTGGGGTTGGGGGGGGTGGGAGAGTTTGGGCCGGAGGCCAGAGAGATGCAGCGGAAGGGGGAGAGTGGGAACGGTTGAGGGTGGTTTTGGAAGGATGGCTTTCCAGGCATTGCCACCAGGGAAGGACTGGCCAGAGAGACGGGCCTCCCGGAGACCAGGATTCACGTCTGTTTCAGAACCGAAGGGCCAGGCACCCGGACCGGGTGGTGGGCCGCAAGATGCAGGCGGCCCTGTAACGCTGACCGGGTGGGTGTCACCCTGCTCCTTGGTCTGTGGACCCGGCAGGTGGGGATTTTGCCTACGCCGCCCTGGTTCCTCCCGAAGGGGCCCTCTCCCACCCTCAGACGCCTTGGTGGCCTACGCAACTCCCGAGCAAATGCCCGGGGGACAGGAACCCACAGCACCCACGGGCCTGCCTGGCCCCTAAAGGTGGACAGAGAGGGCTGAAGTCACAACACAGGGCCAATGTGTGCTTGCGCCACCCACGCTTCCCAGCAGTCTCAGGAGAGTCTGGGGCCAGGGGCCCCAGGTCGCCGGGGCAGCATGGGAACCCCAAGCAGGGGCAGCTCCACCTCCCCAGCCCACACCCCCGGAGGGCTCCACACCGCAGGAGCAGAAGCAAGCCGTCCGGGCCCCCTCCACACCACCCCAGGGCCCGGGCGCTCGTCTCCACTCCCCTCCGGCCCACTGCTGGATGAGCTCCTGGCGTGCCCAGAGTTTCTGCAGCAGGTGCAACCCTTTCCTAGAAACCGAGGCCCCGGGGGAGCTGCAGGAATCGGAAGAGCCCGCCGGGCTGGAACCACCCCTCAGCGAGGAAGAATACCAGGCTCTGCTGGAGGAGCTTTAGGACGCGGGCTGGAACGGGTCGCGGCAGGGCGGTGCCCTCTCTTTCTCGGGAACACCTGGCTGGGCATGGAGGGGCGTGTCTTCTCTCCGGGCTGACCTGCCTGGCATTCCTGCCTCCTAGGACTGGGCCCGGTGAGAGACGCCGCACAAAGGAGAAATGCCATTCTTTCCTGGGCGTCCCGGGGATCCCAGAGTCAGCCCAGGCACAGGCGGGTTGCCTCCCAAGGCACCAAGAGCCCAGGGCAGCCACCCGCCTCCTGTGGAGCAGCTCCCCGGCAGAGCCTTCAGAGCCTGGCCACCCCACCCCCACCTGACCACCGGCTACCCCCAACCCGGCAGTATGCATCCTTCCCCACAGGGGAGGACCCCGTCTCAGGAAACACCGGCCCGGCAGCTGCCCAGGTTCCTCTCTCCTCCTGGGCTTGTGCCTCCTCCCACTATTGCCGCCAACCCAAGGCTCTGCCTTCCCAGAGAGCTGCTACACTGGGGTGGGAGCCTGGTGGCTGTACCCAGAACCCAGACACGGGCACACCCGGGATGCTGACCCTTCCAGGCGGGAGGGAAGGCAGGCATAGGTGGGGAGAGGAACGGGAGACCTAGAGGGACGGAAGGATGGGCGGAGAGACTTCGGAAGGCAGGGTGGGAGGGATGGAGGAGGGAGGGAGGGAGGGAGGGAGGGAGGGAGGGAGGGAGGGAGGGAGGGAGGGAGGGAGGGAGGGAGGGAGGGAGGGAGGGAGGGAGGGAGGGAGGGAGGGAGGGAGGGAGGGAGGGAGGGAGGGAGGGAGGGAGGGAGGGAGGGAGGGAGGGAGGGAGGGAGGGAGGGAGGGAGGGAGGGAGGGAGGGAGGGAGGGAGGGAGGGAGGGAGGGAGGGAGGGAGGGAGGGAGGGAGGGAGGGAGGGAGGGAGGGAGGGAGGGAGGGAGGGAGGGAGGGAGGGAGGGAGGGAGGGAGGGAGGGAGGGAGGGAGGGAGGGAGGGAGGGAGGGAGGGAGGGAGGGAGGCCGAAGCCCCAAGAAGGAGCTGCCTGGCCAACAGCCCCAAACACCGACCACAGAGGAGCCACACTCAGGAGGACTGAAGCCTGATTTTGGATTCCATGTCGCTCTTCCCTCTGCAAGGGGGCCGGTAGCTCACGTCTCTCCAGCCCCACCCCCACCCCGAGAGGCTGACCACGTTGACGGTTTGCTTCCGGAGCCCTGCGGCACCCAGAAACATCCAGGGAAGGGAGGAAGTGCAGCATCCTCTCTTTGCCCTCCCTCCAAACCCGCCACACCGCAGACTCCCCACGTTGCGGGACACGGAAATACATCCTCAAGCCATCACGCCGGGGAAGTATCTTGTCTCTGGTGTCTCGCTCTGGTCTTCGACGGGAGCCACACACCTGCGTGTGTGAAACTGTCACGGCAACGGCGACACCCACAGGCATCGGGTGTCTTCGCGGAGAGGGGGCCTGTAAAACTCAAGAACCACACAGAGGTTGAGTTCCACACTCCACTCCACCATTCCTGGCTGGTTTCTCCCTGCTGAAGACACGTGGGAACCCAGGGAGCGGGTTCCAGTTAGCGCAGGATGCCTGGAGAGGCCCGAAACTCACCCCCCTAACGCCTTCCCCCTCTCCCCCTTCCGCTGCGTCTCTCTGGCCGCCGGCCCCACACCTCCCACCTCCGCAACCCCAAGTCACCCAATGTCCCCAACCCCACAAGCACCACCAAGTCCCGGGGGCATCAGTGCGACGGGGCCCTTCGGAGGGCGAGGGCGGTCTGTCCCAGGGCTAAGTGGCAGGCAAGAAGGGGTGGAGCCTCCTGCCTGTGGACCTTCCTGTGGTGAGCTGCTGCTGGCTCTCTACCGCCTCCTGGCTGGACCGGAACACCGCAAGGGTGCTCCCTGGGCCATGGCCTCCCGACACCTCAACGGTACCTCCCACAGAAGTCCCAGGACTGAGGATGGTGGAGGAGACCTGTCTGACCTCCGAGGCAAAGCGAGGCCATGTGAGCCTGCTTTGAGCAGAACCCAGACCGGCATCACCACCAAAGAGCCTGGCTGGTCAGCTGCCTGAGCCCAGGGTCCAGATCTGGTTTCAGAATGAGAGGTCACACCAGCTGAGGCAGCACCGGCATTAATCTCCGCCCTGGCTGGGGAGACACAGCCTGGAAGAAGGTAGGTGAAATTGGAGCTCCGTCACCCCATCCCAGACGGCCCTGCTGCTCCGAGCCTTTGCGAAGGATCGCCTTCCAGCCATCGCCACTAGGGAAGGAATGGCCAGAGTGACGGGCCTCCAGGAGTCCAGGATTCACGTCTGGTTTCAGAACCGAAGGGCCAGGCACACAAGACAGGGCGGCAGGGCGCCGGCGCACGCAGGCAGCCCCTGCAACGCGGCCCCCAGCGGGTTTCACCGTGCTCCCTGGTCGGTGGCCCCGGCAGGCGTGGATTTTACCTACGCTGCCCTAGCTCCTCCTGAAGGGGCCCTCTCCCAACCTCAGATGCCTCGATGGCCTCCGCACCCCCGAGCAAATGCCCGGGGAACCGGGACCCGCAGCATGACGGCCTGCCGGGCTCCACGCCGCAGGAGCAGATGCAAGCCAACCGGCGCCTCCCACCACTTCAGAGCCTGGGCACTGCCTCCACCTTCTGGCCTGCTGCTGGATGAGCTCCTAGCGTGCCCAGAGTTTCTGCAGCAGGCGCACCCTTTCCTACAAACAGAGGCCCCTGGGGATCTGCAGGAATCGGAAGAGCTCACAGGGCTGGAATCACCCCTCTGCGAGGAAGAGTACCGGGCTCTGCTGGAGGAGCTTTAGGACGCGGACTGGAGACGGGGTCGGCAGGGCGGTGGCCTCTCTTTCACGGGGAACACCTGGCTGGGCATGGAGGGAGGTGTCTTCCCTCCGGGCTGACCCGACTGGCATTCCTGCCTCCTAGGACTGGCCCGGTGAGAGACTCCACACAAAGAAGAACTGCCATTCTTTCCTGGGCTTCCCGGGGATCCCGGAGGCGGCCCAGGTACCAGCAGGCGGGCCATCTTCCGCACACGGGCGGGTTTGCAGGCAGCCACCTGGCCTCCTGTGGGAGCAGACCAGGCAGAGCTCTCTTGCCTTTCTGCCACCCCACCCCAGCCTGACCACCGGCTCCCCACCACCCCGGCAGTATGCGTCCTTCCCCGGGCTGGGTGGAGACCCCCGTCCCGTGAAACACTGGGCCCAGGCAGTGTCCAGGCCTTCTCTCCCGCCCGGAGCTCCCACCCTCTGCACCTCCGATCCACCGTCGCTCGCCAACCCGTGCCTCTGCGGCCTCCCAGGAGCTGCCACCGAGGAGGCTCTGGCTGCAATGACCCAAGCACTGGCACACCCAGGATGCTGGACTCTTCCGGCGGGACGGGAAGGTGGCACAGGTGGAGAGAGGAACGGAGTCCTAAAGGGATGGAAACGTATGGAGAGACTTTGAAGGCAGGGAGGGAGGGAGGGAGGGAGGGAGGGAGGGAGGGAGGGAGGGAGGGAGGGAGGGAGGGAGGGAGGGAGGGAGGGAGGGAGGGAGGGAGGGAGGGAGGGAGGGAGGGAGGGAGGGAGGGAGGGAGGGAGGGAGGGAGGGAGGGAGGGAGGGAGGGAGGGAGGGAGGGAGGGAGGGAGGGAGGGAGGGAGGGAGGGACTGAAGCCTGATTTCGGATTCCACATCGCTCGGCCTTCTGCAAGGGGGCCAGTAGCTCATGTCACTCCGGCCCCACCCCCACCCCAAGAGGCTGACCATGTTGACGGTTTGCTTCCAGAGCCCTGCGGGCAGCCAGAAACATCCAGGGAAAGGACGAAGAGCAGCATCCTCTCTTCGCCCTCCCTCCAAACTGGCCACACCGCAGACTCCCCACATTGCGGGACACGGAATCCATCATCAAGCCATCACGCTGGGGATGTATCTTTTCTCTGGGGTTTCGCTCTGTCTTCGACGGGAGCCACACACCTGCGTGGGTGAGACAGTCACGGCAACGGGGACACCCAAAGCATCGGGTGTCTTCACGGAGAGGGGGCCTGTAAAACTCAAGACCCACACGGAGGTTCAGTTCCAAACTCCACTCCACCCTTCCAGGCTGGTTTCTCCCTGCTGAAGACGCGTGGGAACCCAGGGAGTGGCTTCCAGTACCCGCGGGATCCCTGGAGAGGCCCCGAGAGCAAGCCTGCACCCGAAACCCACCCACCTCACCCCTTACCCCTCTCCCCCTTCCGCTGCGTCTCTCTGGCCTCAGTCCCCACCCCTCCCACCCCCCCAACCCCACCTAACCCAATGCCCCACGCCCACCAGCACCACCACGCCCCCGGGGACATCAGTGCCTTAGGGCCCTCGGCGGGCGAGGGCGGGCTGTCCCAGGGCTCAGCGGCAGGCAAGAACTGGTGGAGCCTCTCTGCCTGTGGGCGTTCATAAGAGCCGCTGGCTGTCTGTGCCGGCGTCCTGGCTGGAGTGGAACGCCTTTATGGCGATCCCCTCACATGGCTCTCCCACACCTTGGAACGCACTCCACCCCCGCTGGGAAGCCCGAGGACTCCAGGATCATGGGAGGAGACTCGTTTGACCTCGAGGCAAAGCGCAGGCCCTGCGCAGCCTGCTTTGAGTGGAACCTGCATCTGGGCATCGCCAACAGAGAACGTCTGGCCCAGGCGATCGATGTTCCGGAGCCCGGGTCCAGATCTGGTTTCAGAATGAGAGGTCACGCCAGCTGAGTCAGCACCGGCGGGAATCTCTCCACCCTGGCCGGGGAGACGCGGCCCATAAGAAGGCAGCAAGAAAAGCGGACCCTGCCCACCATTTCATCTAGACGGCCCCTGCTGCTGGGCAGCCTTTGGAGTGATCGCTTCCAGGCATCGCCACCAGGGAAGGACTGGCCAGAGAGACAGGCCTCCCAGAGTCCAGGATTCACGTCTGGTTTCAGAACCCAAAGGTCAGGCACCTGGTAAAGGGTGGCAGGGCGTCGGCGCACGCAGGCGCCCCTGCAACACGGCCATCGGCGGGTGTCACCCTGCTCCCTGCTCGGTGGCCCCGTCAGGTGGGGAGTTTGCCTATGCCGCCCTGGCTCCCCCCCAAGGGGCCCTATCCCACCCTCAGACGCTTCAGTGGCCTCCGAAACCCCCGAGCAAATGCCAGGTGGACTGGGATGCACAGCGCGACGGCCTGCCGGGACCCTGACCGATGGCACAGCCAGGGCCTGCTCAAGCTGGGCCACAGGGCCAAGGCGTGCTTGCGCCACCCACGTCCCAGGGCAGTCCGTGGCGGGGCTGGTGCCAGGGGCCCCAGGTCGCCGGGGCTGTGTGGGAACCCAAAACCGGGGCAGCTCCACCTCCCCAGCCCGCGCCCCCGGAGGGCTCCACGCCACAGGAGCTGATGCAATCCGGGTCTGGCGCCTCCTCCCCACCCGCTTCCCCAGGTGGATCCCGGCCCGCCTCCCACCTCCGGGCTGCTGATGGATGAGCTCCTGGCATGCCCAGTGTTTCTGCAGCAGGCGCACCCTTTCCTAGAAACCGGCTCCCCGGGAGCTGCAGACCGAAGAGGTCACTGGCTGGAACGACGCCTTAGCGAGGAAGAATACCGGGCTCTGCTGGAGGAGATTTAGGACGTGGGCTCGGGATGGGGTCGCGGCAGGGCGGCGGCCTCTCTTTCGCGGGGAACCCCTGGCTGGGCATGGAGGGGCATGTCTTCCCTCCGGGCTGACCCGCCTGGCATTCCTGCATCCTAGGACTGGGCCCGGTTAGAGACTCCGCACAAAGGAGAACTGCCATTCTTTCCTGGGCGTCCCGGGGATCCCCGGATCCGGCCCAGGTACCAGCAGGCTAGCCGCCCACCGCGCACGTGCGGGTTTGCGGGCAGCCACCTGACCTCTTGTGGGAGCAGCCCCGGCAGAGCTCTCTTGTCTTTCCGCCACCCCATCCCCGCCTGACCACCGGGTACCCCCCGCCCCGACAGGATGCGTCCTTCCCAGGGCTGGGTTGAGACCCCCGTCCCGCGAAACACTGGGCCCGGGCAGCATCCAGGCCTTCTCTCCCTCCCGGGGCTCGCCCACTCTGTGCCTCTGGTCCACCGTCGCTCGACAACCCGTGCCTCTGCCACCTCCCAGGAGCTGCCACCAGGTAGTGCCTGGCGGCTGAACGCTGACAACAGACCCCGGGCACACCCGGGATGCTGACCCTTCCAGGCGGGAGGGAAGGCAGGCACAGGTGGAGAGAGGAACGGGAGATGTAGAGGGATGGAAGGATGGGCGGAGAGAATTTGGAAGGCAGGGAGGGATGGAGAGAGGGAGGGAGGGACTGACCAACAGAGAGAGGGAGGCAGTGAGGAATGGAGGGAAAGACAGAGGGACACAGGGACAGAGGGAAGGCGGGAGGGAGCAAGGGACCGAGGGAGGAAGGTAGAAAAAGCACCGACCTGGAAGCAACAGGCAGCCCCAAGGCCTCAAGGAACGGTGGCCGGGCTGGCTGAGGGCTGGTGGCGCACGGCGGCCCCTCATTCGCCTGCCTGTCACCCAAGCGAATGGGCGTTTCAAAGACAAAAGACGGGGACTCGGGTTGCCATGGGTATTCACCCACGTGGTTTACCGACCACACATCCCCAGGCCGAGCCCCGCATCGGAGCGCCAGGCCGACAGCCCCGACCACCGACCACAGAGGAGCCACACTCAGGAGGAAGAAGCCTGATTTCCGCATTCCACGTCGCTCGGCCCTCTGCAAGGGGCCGGTAGCTCACGTCTCTCCGGCCCCACCCCCACCCCGAGAGGCTGACCATGTTGACGGTTTGCTTCCGGAGCCCTGCGGGCACCCAGAAACATCCAGGGAAGGGAGGAAGAGCAGCATCCTCTCTTCGCCCTCCCTCCAAACCGGCCACACCGCAGACTCCCCACGTTGCGGGACATGGGAACCCATCGTCAAGCCATCACGACGGGGATGTATCTTGTCTCTCGGGTTTTGCTCTGGTCTTCGGCGGGAGCCACACACCTGCACGGGTGAGACTGTGAAGGCAACGGCGACACCCACAGGCATCTGGTGTCTTCGCAGAGAAGGGGTCTGTAAAACTCAAGACCGAAACGGAGGTTCAGTTCCACACTCCACTCCACCCTTCCAGGCTGGTTTCTCCCTGCTGAAGATGCGTGGGATACCAGGAAGTGGCTTCTGGTTCCCCTGCTGACCCCTGGAGCCAGCCCGTCCTCAGCCCCCAAGACTCCCACCCCCCCCAACCCCACCTCACCCAATGCCCCCACCCCCATTATCACCACCACACCCCTGAGGCATCAGTGCACAGGGGACCCTCGGAGGGCGAGGCCGGGCTGTCCCAGGGCTCAGCGGCAGGCAAGAAGGGGTGGAGCCTCCCTGCCTGTGGGGCCTTCGTAAGATCCACTGGCTGGGTTCCAGCACTCGCCCTGGCTGGACCGAACGCCGCGGGCGTGCTCCCCGCATGGCTCCCTCCCGGACACCTTCAAACGGCACCCTTCCCTTTGAAGCCCCTAGGACGCGGACGGGCGGAGGAGACTCGCCTGGACCCCGACGCAAAACGAGGCCCTGCGAGCCTGCTTTGAGCGGAACCCGTACCCGGGCATCGCCACCATAGAAAGGCTGGCCCAGGCCATCAGCGTTCGGGAGCCCAGGGTCCAGATCTGGTTTCAGAACCAGAGGTAACGCCAGCTGACGCAGCACCGGTGGGAATCTCCACCCTGGCCGGGAAGACGCGGCCCGCAAGTAGGCAGGCGATAGTGGACCTCCGCCACCCCATCTCAGACGGCCCTGCCGCTCCTCGAGCCTTGAGAAGGATCGTTTTCCAGGCATCGCCCCCAGGGATGGACTTGCCAGAGAGACGGGCCTCCCAGAGTCCAGGATTCACGTCTGGTTTCATAACCGAAGGGCTATGCACCCGAGACCAGGTGGCACGGCGCTGGCACACGCAGGTGGCCCCTGCAACGCGGCCCCCGGCGGGTGTCACCGTGCCCCCTGGTCGGTGGCCCCAGAAGGCGGAGATTTTGACTGAGCCGCCCTGGCTCCTCCCGAAGGGGCCCTCTCCCACCCTCAGAAACCTCGGTGGCCTCCCAAACCCCGAGCCCTGGGAACCGGAACCCACAGCGTGATGGCCTGCCGGGACCCTGCACATTGGGACACCCAGGGACAGCTCAAGCAGGGCCACAGGGACAAGGCGTGCTTGCGCCACCCACGTCCCAGGGCCGTCCGTGGTGAGGATGGGGCCAGGGGCCCCAGGTCTCCGGGACAGCGTGGAACCCCACGCCGGGGCAGGTGCTCCCACCTTTCCTGGCCTCAAGGCCCTCGGGAGGGCTCCGCGCTGCACGAGCAGATGCAAGCCGTATGGGCGCCCTCCACACCGCCCCAGGAGCCCGGGCGCTCGTCTCCTCTCCCCTCCGGCCTGCTGCTGGATGAGTTCCTGGCGTGCCCAGAGTTTCTGCAGCAGGCGCACCTTTTCCTAGAAACCGAGGCCCCGGGGGTGCTGCAGGAACCGGAAGAGCCCGCTGGGCTAGAACCACCCCTCAGGGAGGAAGAATACTGGGCTCTGCTGGAGGAGTTTCATGATGTGGGCTGGGGACGGGGTCGCGGCATGGTGGTGGCCTCTCTTTTGTGGTGAACCCCTGGTTGGGCATGGAGGGGCATGTGTTCCCTCTGGGATGACCCGCCTGGCATTCCTCCCTCCTAGGACTGGACCCGGTGAGAGACTACGCAAAAAGGAGAAATGCCATTCTTTCCTGGGCATCACGGGGATCCCGGAGCAGGCCCTGGTATCAGCAGGCTGGCCGTCTAACGTGCATGCGCGGGTTTGCGGGCAGCCACCTGGCCTCCTGTGGGAGCAGCCCTGTCAGAGCTCTCTTCCCTTTCTGCCAACCCACCCCCGCCTGACCACTGGCTACTCCCCAGCCCCGGGAGTATGCGTCCTTCCCCGGGCTGGGTGGAGACCCCCGTCCTGGGAAACACCAGGCCCAGGCAGCGGCCCAGGCTCTCCCTCCTCCTCTGCCCTCTTTGCTCCGGGCCCACTGGCCACCGCCATCCCGTGTCTCTACGGCCTCCGTGGAGCTGCCACTGTGGAGCGCCTGGCGGCTGTATGCAGACCCAAGACCCCGAGCACACTCGGGATGCTGACCCTTCCAGGCTAGAGGGAAGGCAGGCACAGGTGGAGAGAGGAACGGGAGACCTAGAGGGACGGAAGGATGGGCCGAGAGACATTGGAAGGCAGGGAGGGTGGGATGGAGGGAGGGAGGGAGGGAGGGACGGAGGGAGGGAGGGAGGGAGGGAGGGAGGGAGGGAGGGAGGGAGGGAGGGAGGGAGGGAGGGAGGGAGGGAGGGAGGGAGGGAGGGAGGGAGGGAGGGAGGGAGGGAGGGAGGGAGGGAGGGAGGGAGGGAGGGAGGGAGGGAGGGAGGGAGGGAGGGAGGGAGGGAGGGAGGGAGGGAGGGAGGGAGGGAGGGAGGGAGGGAGGGAGGGAGGGAGGGAGGGAGGGAGGGAGGGAGGGAGGGAGGGAGGGAGGGAGGGAGGGAGGGAGGGAGGGAGGGAGGGAGGGAGGGAGGGAGGGAGGGAGGGAGGGAGGGAGGGAGGGAGGGAGGGAGGGAGGGAGGGAGGGAGGGAGGGAGGGAGGGAGGAAGAGCAGCATCCTCTTCGCCCTCCCTCCAAACCAGCCACACCGTAGACCTACACGCTATGGACACGGGAATCCATCGCCGCTTCATCACGCGCGGATGTATCTTGTTCTGGGGTTTCGCCTGGTCTCTATCGGGAGCCACACACCTGCGGGTGAGACTGGCCGCAACGGTGACACCCACAGGCATCGGGTTCAAGGAGAGGGGCCTGTAAAACTCAATACCCACACAGAGGTTCAATTCCACACTCCACTCCACCCTTCCAGGCTGGTTTCTACCTGCTGAAGACGCGTGGGAACCCAGGGAGCAGCTTCCAGTTCCAGTGGGATCCCTGGAGAGGCGTGGAGAGCCAGCCCCTGACCGAAACCCGTCCCCATCTCCCCTTCCCCGTCTGCCCCCTTCTGCTCTCTCTCTCTGGCCTCCGGCCCCAGCCCTCCAAAACCCCAAACCCACCTCACCCAATGCCCCCAACCCCACTGCATCACCAAGCCCCGGGGGCATCAATGCGCTGGGGCCCCTCGGACGGCGAGGGCGGGCTGTCCCAGGGCTCAGCGGCAGGCAAGAAGGGGTGGAGCCTCACTGCATGTGGCCTTCTCAGAAGAGCTGGCTGGGTTCAGCCGCCTCCTGGCTGGACCGAACAATCAGGCGTGTGCTGTCTCCCATTTCTCTCCCATTACCTCGAACGGGCACCTCCCGCGAAGCCCAAGGATGAGGACGGCGGAGGAGACTCGTCTGGACCCGGAGGCAAAGCGAGGCCCTGCGAGGCTGCTTTGATCGGAACCCGTACCCGGGCATCGCCACCAGAGAATGGCTGGCCAAGGCCATCGGCTTTCCTCAGCCCAGGGTACAGATCTGGTTTCAGAACGCAAGGTCATGCCAGCTGAGGCAGCCCCGGCGGGAATCTCCGCCCTGGCCGGGGGGACATGGCCCGCAAGAAGACAGGTGATAGCGGACCTCCATCACTCCATCCCTGACGACCCTGCTGCTCCGAGCCTTTGAGAAGGATCGCTTTCCAGGCATCGCCACCAGGGAAGGACTGGCCAGAGAGAAGGGCCTCCCAGAGTCCAGGATTCCCGTCTGGTTTCAGAACCGAAGGGCCAGGCTCTGGACCCGGTGGTATGCCGGGCGCCCATGCTCCTGAGTCGCCGCCCCGCCACCCTGCCCTGGTCGCGGCCCTGCAGGTGGGATTTGCCCACGCCAGCCCTGGTTCCTCCGGCAGGTCACCTCCCACCCCCTAGACGCCTCGGTGGCCTCCGCAGCCCCTGAGCAAATGCCCGGTGGACCGGGATGCGCAGCGTGACGGCCTGCCATGCCCCAGCGAGGTGGGACAGCCAGGGCCCATTTAGCTGGGCCACAGGGCTGCTATGTCACGCTTACCAACTTCCCAGGGCAGTCTCGCAGGGGGCTGCTGCCATGGGGCCCCAGGTCACTGTGGGGTGGCGCAGAACCCAAGTCAAGTAGATCCACCTCCCCAACCCACTCAGGGCTGCGCACGCAGTGAGCAGATGCAATCCGTCTGGCGCCTCCACACCGCCTCCAGGAGCCCGGCCGCCTCCACTCCCCGGCCTGCTGCTGGATGAGCCCTGGCTGCAGCCTAGAAATTTCAGCAGGCGACCTTTTCCCAGGAAACCCAGGCCCCTGGGAGCCTTGCAGAAATCTGAAGACTGGGTGAGGGCTGGAACCATCCCTCAGCTAGTGTCACCACCGGCCCAGACTATCCGCTGCACAACCTGAGCACCGTCTCATGTGTCCCTCCCAGTCAATCCACCCAGCCTCCTGTAGACTGGGGTCTGATGGAGACTCCAAGACAAAGGAGAACTGCCATTGTTTCCTGGGCGTCCTGGTTATCCCGGAGCTCAGCCAAGGTACCAGAAGGCGGGCCGTCCACCACGCACGCGCTGGTTTGTGGGCAGTCACCTGGCCTCCTGTGGGAGCGGCCCCAGCAGAGCTCTGTTGCCTTTCCGCACCCCACCCCCAACTGACCACCGGCTACCGCCTGGCTCGGCAGTATTCATCCTTCCCCGGGTTGGGTGGAGACCACGGTCCTGCGAAACACCGACCTCAGTCAGCCATGTCTCCTCCAGGGCTCACTCCTCTGCGCCTGGGCTTCCACCGCTGCCGCCAACCCTTTCATGTCAGCCTATAAAAAGGCACCATGGAGGCACCTGGCTGCTGTAATGATACCCTAGACCCTGGGCACGTGGGATGCTGACCCTTCCAGGTGGGAGGGAAGGCAGGCACAGGTGGAGAGAGAGGAACGGGAGACCTAGAGGGGACGGAAGGGATGCGCTGGAGAACAAGGCAGGCACGGAGGGATGGAGGGAGGGAGGGAAGGAGGGAGTGACTGAAAGAGAGAGGGAGACAGTGAGGAACGGAGGGAATGACAGAGGGACACAGGGACAGAGGGAGGGCGGGAGGGATCAAGGGACCGAGGGAGGAAGGCAGGGAGAAAAAGCGGTCTCCGGACTCCTGGAGCAACAGCAGCCCCACGCTCCGGGAAAACAGTAGTCAAGCGCTGGTTGAGGGTTGGCTAGCAATGCTGGGCACTGGTTCGGACCTGCTCACGCACTAGGAATGGGCGGTTTCCTCAAAGACAACAGACAAAAGACGGGGATTCGAGTTGCCATGTGGTATTCACCCACGTGGTTTACCGACCACAAATCCCCAGGCCGAGCCCTGCAGCGGAGCGCCAGGCTGACAGCCGCGACCACTGACCACAGAGGAGCCACACTCAGGAGGACTGAAGCCTGATTTCGGATTCCACGTTGCTCCGCCCCCTGCAAGGGGGCCGGTAGCTCACGTCTCTCCAGCTGCACCCCCACCCCGATAGGCTGAACATGTTGACGGTTTGCTTCCGGAGCCCTGCGGGCACCCAGAGACATCCAGGGAAGGGAGGAAGAGCAGCATTTCTCTTCGCCCTCCCTCCAAACGGGCCACACCGCAGACTCCCCACATTGCAAGACATTGTTCAAACCACCACAAGCCTCACTGATGCTGACCTTGTCTCTGGCCTGGTCTTCGACGGTAGCCACACACCTGCGTGGGTGAGTCTGTCACGGCAAGGGTGACACCTACAGGCATCGGGTGTCTTCGCGGAGAGGGGTCCTGTAAAACTCAAGACCCACACGGAGGTTCAGTTCCACACTCGACTCCACCCTTCCAGGCTTGTTTCTCCCTGCTGAAGACGCATGGGAAACCAGGGAGCATCTTCCAGTTCCCGCTGGATCCCTGGAGTGGCCCGGAGAGACAGCCCCCACCCAAAACCCATCCTCCTCACCCCTTCCCAATCTCCACCTTCCACTGCATCTATCTGGCCTCCGACCCCACCCCTCCCACCCCCCCAACACCACCTCACCCAATGACCCCACCCCCACAAGCACCACCACGCCCGGGGGCATCAGTCCTCTGGGGCCCCTCGGAGGGTGAGGGCGGGCTCTCCCAGGGCTCAGTGGCAGGCAAGAAGGGGTGGAGCCTCCCTGCCTGTGGTTCCTAATGTAGCAGGCCGCCATTGGTTCATGCCTGCCTCCTGGCTGGACCGAACGCCGTAGGAGTTCTCCTGCCGATGGCTCTCCCGACATCTTCGAACAACACCCTCCCCGTAGCCTGAGGGCTGCGGACGGCCAGAGAGGAGCCGTTCCGACCCTGAGGCAAAGCCGCAGGCTCAGCATCGCTTTGAGCAGAACCTGCACTGGCATCGCCACCAGAGAACGGCTTGCCCAGGCCATTGGCGTTCCGGAGCCCTGGGTCCAGATATGTTTTCAGAACAAGAGGTCACGGCAGCTGAGGCAGCACTGGCGGGAATCTCCACCCTGGCCGGGGAGATGCGGCCTGCAAGAACGCAGGCGCAAAGCGACTCCGTCACCCCATCCCATACGGCCCTGCTGCTACGAGCCTTTGAGAAGGATCGCTTTCCAGGCATCAGCACCAGGGAAGGACAGGCCAGAGAGACGGGCCTCCCGGAGTCCAGTATTCAAGTCTGGATTCAGAACCGAAGAGCCAGGCACGCGGGACCGGGTGGCAGGGCGCCAGCGCACGCAGGCCTCCCCTGCAACGCGGGCTCCAGCGTGTTTCACCCTGCTCCCTGGTCGGTGGCACCGGCAGGCGGGGATATTGCCTACACCGCCCTGGCTCCTCGAGAAGGGTCCCTCTCCCACCTCAGATCGCTCTCGGGCGGCCCGGTGACTCCGCCAAGGAAATGCCCGGGTGGGACCGGGATCGCAGCGCCACCGCCTGCCGGGCCCCGCGCCGGGTGGGAGAGTCAGGGCCTGCGCTCGAGCTGGGCCACAGGGCCAAGGTGTGCTTGCGCCACCTACGTCCCAGGGCAGTCTGTGGTGGGGCTGGAGTCAGGGGCCCCAGGTCGCCGGGGCGGGGTGTGTACCCCAAGCCAGGGCAGATCCACCTCCCCAGCCCGCGACCCTCGATGGTTCGGCCTGCAGAGCAGATGCTGTGCCATCCGGCTTCCTCCTCCCACCGCTTCCCCCCAGGAGCCCAGGCTCGTCTCCCCACTCCTCCGCCTGCTGCTGTATGAGGTCCTGGCGTGCCCAGAGTTTCTGCAGCAGGTGCACCCTTTGCTAGAAACCAAGGCCCCGGGAGCTGTAGGACCGAAGAGCTCCACTGGCTGAACCACTCCCCTCACGCAGGGGAAGAATACCGGCTCTGCTGGAGGAGATTTAGGACGCTGCTCGTGGACGGGGTCGCTGCAGGCTGGGTGGCCTCGCGGAGAACCCCTGTCTGGGCAGGAAGGGGGGTGTCTTCCCTCCAGGCTGACCTGCCTGGCATTCCTGCCTCCTAGGACTGGGCCCGGTGAGAGACTCCACACAAAGAACTGCCATTCTTTCCTGGGCATCCTGGGACACCGAGCCAGCCAGGTACCACAGTGAGCATGGCGGCTCCATCAAGGCGACACTTCGGTTTGGCGGGTAGCCACCACTTCCTGTGGGAGCAGCCCCAGCAGAGCTCTCTTGTCTTTCCGCCAGCCCACACCCGCCTGACCACTTGCTACCCCCCACCCTGGCAGTATGTGTCCTTCCGCAGGCTGGGTGGAAACCCCCGTCCCGCAAAGCACCGGGCCCGGCAGCGGCTCCAGGCCTCTCCATCCTCTGGGGTTTCTCTCTGGCGCTTCTCCTACTGTCGCCAACCTCGCGGCTCTCTGTGACTCCCAGAGCTGACTGCAGCGCCTGGTGGCTGTACGCAGACCCCAGACCCCGGTCAAACACTGGTTACTGACCCTTCCAGGCGGGAGGGAAGGCAGGCACAGTTCGAGAGAGGAACAGGAGACCTAGAGGGACGGAGGGACTGACCGACAGTTAGTGGGAGGCAGTGAGGAACGGAGGGAAAGACAGAGGGACACAGGGACAGAGGGAGGGCGGGAGGGAGCAAGGGACCGAGGGAGGAAGGCAGGGAGAAAAAGCTGCCCGACTCCCTGGAGTACCAAAGCAGCCGCACGCCCGGGAAAACGGTAGCGCCTCGGCCCGCTGAGAGCTGGGCGGCGGCCGGGCGGGCACCTGCTCACTGCCTGGCCAACCAAGCTACGGGCAGTTTCCTCAAAGACAAAAGACGGGACTCGGGTTGCCGGGGTATTCACCACGTGGCTTGCCTGACCACACGTCTCAGGCCGAGCCCTTCAAGGCGTGAAGCGGTGCAGGCCTACAGCCCGACCACGGAGCACAGAGGAGCCACCTCAAGAGAACTGAAGCCTTATTTCGATTCCCACGCTGCTCGCCCCTGCAGGGGTCCGCACTCACGCCTCTCCGCCCCACACCCCACACCCCAGGTGTTGACCTTGTTGACGGTTTGCTTCCTGAGCTCATGGGCACCAGAAACATCCAGGGAAGGGAGGAAGAGCAGCATCCCCTTCGCCCTCCAGCCAAACCGGCCACACCGCAGACTCCTAATGTTGCGGGGACACGGGAAACCTTTCTACCGGCCGTCACGCCGGGGATGTATCTTATCTCTGGGTTTAGCTCTGGACTTGACAGGAGCCACACTCCCGCGTGGTTGAGACTGTCACGGCAATGGCGACACCCACAGGCATCGGGTGTCTTTGCGGAGAGGGGGCCTGTAAAACTCAAGACCCACACGGAGGTTCAGTTCCACACTCCTACTCCACCCTTCCAGGCTGGTTTCTCCCTGCTGAAGACTCGTGGGAACCCAGGGAGCGGCTTCCAGTTCCCGAGGTATCACTGTAGAGGCCCGGAGAGCAAGCCCCCGTGCGAAACCCACCCCCCTCACCTCTTCCCCCTCTCCCCCTTCCACTGTGTGTCTCTGGCCTCTGGCCCACGCCTCCAACCCGCCCCAACCCCACCTCACCCAATGCCCCACCCCCACCAGCACCACCACGCCCCAGGGATATCAGTGCGCTGGGGCCCCTCGGAGGGCGAGGGCGGGCTGTCCCAGGGCTCAGCGGCAGTCAAGAAGGGGTGGAGCATCCCTGCCTCTGGGCCTTCGTAAGAGCCGCTCGCTGCCTGCGCCGGCCTCCTGGCTGGACCAGAACGCTGTGCGGTGCTCCCTGCGATGGCTCTCCCGATACCTTCGAACGGCACCCTCCCCGCGGAAGCCGGAGGACGAGGACCGCGGAGGATACTCGTCTGACCCCGAGCAAAGCGAGGCCCTGCGAGCCTGCTTTGAGCGGAACCCGTACCCGGGCATCACCACCAGAGAACGGCTGGCCAAGGCCATCGGCGTTCGGGAGCCCAGGGTCCAGATCTAGTTTCAGAACGAGAGGTCACGCCAGCTGAGGCAGCACCGGCGGGAATGTCCGCCCTGGCCGGGGAGACGTGGCCCGCAAGAAGGCAGGCGAAAGCAGACCTCCGTCACCCCATCACAGGCGGCCCTGCTGCTCAGAGCATTTGAGAAGGATCGCTTTCCAGGCATCGCCACCAGGGAAGGATCGGGCCAGAGAGACGGGCCTCCCGGAGTCCAGGATTCACGTCTGGTTTCAGAACCTGAAGGGCCAGGCACCCGGGACCAGGTGGCAGGGCGCCTGTGCACGCATGCGTCCCCTGCATCACAGCCCCCAGCTGGTGTCACCCTGCTCCCTGGTCGGTGGCCCCGGCAGGCAGGGATTTACCACGCCGCCTGCTCATCCCGGCGGCCCTCTCCCACCTCGACGCCTTCAGTGGGTTCCTCGCACTCCCCCGAAAGCAAATGCCCGGGACCGAACCGGCGCGACTGCCTGCCAGGCCCGTGCCCGGTGGGACAGCCAGGGCCCGCTGAAGCTGGGCCACATGGCCAAGGCGTGCTTGCGCCACCCACGTCCCAGGGCAGTCCGTGGTGGGGCTGGGGCCAGGGGCCCCAGGTCGCCGGGCGGTGTTGGAACCCCAAGCCGGGGTATCTCCACCTCCCCAGCCCGTGCCCCCGCATGGCTCCGCGCCGCAGGAGCAAATGCAAGCCGTCTGGGTGCCCTCCCCACCGTGCCAGGAGCCCGGGTGCATGTCTCCACTCCCCTCCGGCCTGCTGCTGAATGAGCTTCTGGTGTGCCCAGAGTTTCTGCAGCAGGCACACCCTTTCCTAGAATCCGAGGCCCCGGGGGAGCTGCAGGAATCAGAAGAGCCCGCCGGGCTGGAACCAACCCTCAGCGAAGAAGAATACCGGGCTCTGCTAGAGGAGCTTTAGGACGCGGGGTGGGGACGGGGTCGCGGCAGGCCAGTGGCCTCTCTTTCGCAGTGAACCGCAGGCTGGGCATTGTGGGGCGTGACTTTCATCCGGGCTGACCCGCCTGGCTTTCCTGCCTCCTAGGACTGGGCCCAGTAAGAGACTCTGCACAAAGGAAAACTGCCATTGTTTCCTGAGCGTCCCGGGGATCCCGGAGCCGGCCCAGGAACCAGCAGGCGGGCCGTCTTCTGCACACGCGTGGGTTTGCGGCAGCCACCTGGCCTCCTGTGGGAGCAGACCCAGCAGAGCTCTCTTGCCTTTCTGTCACCCCACACCCGCCTGACCACCGGATACCCCCCGCCCCGGCAGCGCGCCCTTCCCTCGACGGGTGGCGCACTTCGCCCCAAAACACCGGACCTCGGCATGCCATAGGCCCTCCCTCCCGGGGCTCGCCCCCTCTGTGCCTCTGCTCCACCGTCGCTCGCCAACCCGTGCGGTCTCCCAGGAGCTGCCAACGTGGAGCGCCTGGTGGCTGTATGCAGAACCCAGACCACGGGCACACCCGGGATGTTGAACCTTCCAGGCGGGAGGGAAGGCAGGCACAGGTGTAGAGAGGAATGGGGGATCTAGAGGGACGGAAGGA
Source organism: Hoolock leuconedys (assembly GCA_023748175.1). Taxonomy (NCBI): domain Eukaryota; kingdom Metazoa; phylum Chordata; class Mammalia; order Primates; family Hylobatidae; genus Hoolock; species Hoolock leuconedys. Next base: position 108,701 of record JAKGGE010002378.1, read on the forward strand.
TGGGCGGAGAGACTTTGGAAGGCAGGGAGGGAGGGATGGAAGAACGGAGGGAGGGACTGACTGACTGACAGAGAGAGGGTGACAGTGAAGAAAGGAGGGAATTACAGAAGGACACACCCACAGTGGGTGGGCGGGAGGGTGCAAGGGACCGAGGTAGGAAGGCAGGGAGAAAAAGCGGTCTCCGGACTCCTGGAGCAACAGCAGCCCCACGCTCCGGGAAAACGCTAAGCTCCCGGTGCGGGCTGAGGGCTGGGCGGCAGCTGGCGGAGCACTCGCTCTCGGCTTCACCCCTGCCCAAGGAATGGGCGGTTTCCTCAAAGACAAAAGACGGGGACTCGGGTTGCCGTGGGGTATTCACCCACGTGGTTTACCGACCACACATCCCCAGGCCGAGCCCCGCAGCGGGCTGCAGACAGCCCGACAACCGACCACAGAGGAGCCACACTCAGGAGGACGGAAGCCTGATTGAATCCACATCGCTCGGCCCTCTGCAAAGGGGCCGGTCGCTCACGTCTCTGCGGCACCACCCCCAGCCCAAGAGGCTGACCATGTTGGACGGGTTTCCAGCCTCGGCCCCAAGGGCACTCCAGACACATCCAGGGAAGGGAGGAAGAGCAGCATCCTCTCTTAGCCCTCCCTCAGACGGCCACACCGCGAGACTCTCACGCTATGGGACACGGGAATCCATCGTCAAGCCATCACGCCGGGGATGTATCTTGTCTCTGGGGTTTCTCTCTGGTCTTCGACGGAAGCCAAACTCGTGCATGGGTGAGACTGTCACGGCAACGGCGACACCCAGAGGCATTGGATTTTTTCGCGGAGAGGGGACCTGTAAAACTCAAGCCCCACACGGAGGTTCAGTTCCACACTCCACTCCATGCTTCCAGGCTGGTTTCTCCCTGCTGAAGTCGAGTGGCAACCCAGGGAGCGGATTCCAGTTCCCGCGGGATCCCTGGAGAGGCCCGGAGAGCCAGCCCCCAACCGAAACCCACCCCCCTCACCCCTTCCCCTCTCGCCATTCCACTGCATCTCTCTGGCATCCGGCCCCACCCCACCCACCCCCGCCAACCCCACCTCACCCAATACCCCCACCCCCACCAGCACCACCACGCCCCGGGGGCATCAGTGAGCTGGGGCCCCTCGGAGGGCGAGTGGGGGCTGTCCCAGGGCTCAGCGGCAGACAAGAAGGGGTGGAGCCTGCCTGCCTGTGGGCCTTTAAAAGAGCCGCTGGCTGTCTTCGCCGGCCTCTTGGCTGCTCCGGAACGCCATGCGGTGCTCCCCGCGATGGCTCTCCCGACACCTTCGAACGTCACCCTCCCCACGGAAGCCAGAGGACGAGGACGGCGGAGGAGAATCGTCCGGACCCCAAGCCAAAGCGAGGCCCTGCGAGCGTGCTTTGAGCGGAACCCCTACCCGGGCATCGCCACCAGAGTACGGCTGGCCCAGGCCATTGGCGTTCCGGAGCCCAGGGTCCCGATCTGGTATCAGAACGAGAGGTCACGCCAGCTGAGGCACCACCAGCCAGAATCTCTGCCTCGGCCGGGGAGACGCTGCCAGCAAGAAGGCAGGCGAAAACGGACCTCCATCACCCCATCCCAGACGGCCCTGCTGCTCCGAGACTTTGAGAAGGATCGCTTTCCAGGCAACGCCAACAGGGAAGGACTGGCAAGAGAGACGGGCCCCCCAGAGTCCATCATTCACGTCTGGTTTCAGAACAGAAGGGCCAGGCACGCGGGACCGGGTGGCAGGGCGCCGGCGCACGCAGGCGGCCCCTGCAACGCGGCCCCCGGCGGGTGTCACCCTGCTCCCTGGTCGGTGGCCCCGGCAGGCGGGGATTTTGTCACTAACCCTGGCTCTTCCAGAAGGGAACCTCTCCCACCCTCAGACGCCTCGGCGGCCTCTGCACCCCCAGAGCAAATGCCTGGGGGACAGGGACATGCAGCGTGACGGCCTGCCGGGCCCCTGCGCTGTGAGACAGACAGGGCCCGCTCAAGCTGGGCCACAGGGCCAAGGCGAGCTTGGCGCCACCCACGTCCCAGGGCATTCCATGGTGGGGCTGGGGCCAGGGGCCCCAGGTCGCCGGGGCGGCATGACAAATCAAAAGTCGGCGGAGCTCCACCTCCCCAGCCCACGCCCCTGGAGGGCTCCGCTCCACAGGAGCAGATGCAAGCCGTCCGGGCGCCCTCCCTACCGCCCCAAGAGCCTGGGCGCTCGTCTCCACTCCCCTCTGGCCTGCTGCTGGATGAGCTCCTGGTGTGCCCAGAGTTTCTGCAGCAGCCGCACAGTTTCCTAGAAACCGAGGCCCCAGGGAGCTGCAGGAATCGGAAGAGCCCGCCGGGCTGGAACCACCCCTCAGCAAGGAAGAATACCGGGCTCTGCTGGAGGAGCTTTAGGACGCGGGCTGGGGACGGGGTCGCGGCAGGGCGGTGGCCTCTCTTTCTCGGGGAATCCCTGGCTGAGCATGGAGGGGCGTGTCTTCCCTCCGGGCTGACCCCCCTGGCACTCCTGCCTCCTAGGACTGAGCCCAGAGAGAGAATCCACACAAAGGAGAACTGCCATTCTTCCTGGGCGTCCCGGGGATCCCAGAGCCGGCCCAGGTACCAGCAGGCGGGCTGTCTACCTGCGCACGTGCGGGTTTTCGGGTAGCCACCTGGCACCCTGTGGGAGGAGCCCCGGCAGAGCTCTCTTGCTTTTCCGCCACCTCACCCCCGGCTGACCACCGGCTACACCCCGCCCGGGCAGTATGCGTCCTTCCCCGGGCTGGGTGGAGACCCCATTCCCGCGAAACACTGGGCCTGTGAAGGCCCAGGCCTCTCCCTCCTGGGGCTGCCACTTGGCGCCAGATAGCCTACACCCTCACGCCTCAACCTGATCTGCACTCCCACTAGTTGCCACTGGAGCTTGGCGGTTGTAATGCAGACCCCAGACCTCGGGCACCCCTTGATGCTGACCCTTCCAGGCGGGAGGGAAGGCAGGCACAGGTGGAGAGAGGAATGGGGGACCTTGATTGACGGAAGGATGGGCAGAGAGAATTTGGAAGGCAGGGAGGGAGGGATGGAGAGAGGGAGGGACGGAGGGATGGAGGGACTGATTGATTGACAGAAAGAAGGAGGCAGTGAGGAACGGAGGGAAAGACAGAGGGACACTGGGACAGAGGGAGGGCGGGAGGGAGCAAGGGACCGAGGGAGGAAGGCAGGGAGAAAAATCGGGCTCTGGACTCCTGGAGCAACAGCAGCCCTGCTCTCCGGGAAAACGGTATGCGATCGGTGCGGGCTGAGGGCTGGGTGGCGTCCGGCAGGGCACTCATTCGCCCCCGTTCCGTCGCCCAAGGGATGGGTGGTTTCCTCAAAGACAAAAGACGGGGAATCGGGTTGCCTTAGGTTATTCACCCACGTGGTTTACCGACCACACATCCCCAGGCCGAGCCCCGCAACGGAGCACCACGCCGACAGGCCCGACCACCGACCACAGAGGAGCCACACTCAGGAGGACTGAAGCCTGATTTCGGATTCCACGTCGCTCGGCCCTCTGCAAGGGGGCCAGTAGCTCACGTCTCTCCGGCCCCACCCCCACCCCGAGAGGCTGACCATGTTGACGGTTTGCTTGCGGAGCGCTGCGGGCACCCAGAAAAATCCAGGGAATGTAGGAAGAACAGCATCCTCTCTTCGCCCTCCCTCCAAACCGGCCACACCACAGACTGCCCACGTTGCGGGACACGGGAATCCATCGTCAAGCCATCACGCCGGGGATGAATCTTGTCTCTGGGGTTTCGCTCTGGTCTTCAACGGGAGCCACACACCTGCGTGGGTGAGGCTGTCTTGGCAACGGCGACACCCACAGGCATCGGGTGTCTTCGCGGAGAGGGGACCTGTAAAACTCAAGCCCCACACAGAGATTCTGTTCCACACTCCACTCCGTGCTTCCAGGCTGGATTCTCCCTGCTGAAGTCGAGTGGCAAGGATCCCTGGAGAGGCCCGAGAGCCAGCCCCCACCGAAACCCACCCCCCCTCACCCCTTCCCCTCTCGCCATTCCACTGCATCTCTCTGGCATCCGGCCCCACCCACACACCCCGTAACCCCACCTCACCCAATGACCCCCACCCCACCAGCACCACCACACCCCGGGGGCATCAGTGCGCTGGGGCCCCTCGGAGGGGAGGGCGGGCTGTCCCAGGGCTCAGCGGTGGTGCAAGTATGAGTACCGCCCAGGCCTTCGTAGCATTTTGTTTCGCGCTAAGCTCTCGTTACCGAACACCGCGGCGGTGCTTCACCATGGCTCTCCCGACACCTTCGAACGGAACCCTCCCCGCGGAAGCCCGAGGACGAGGACGGCGGAGGAGAATCGTCTGGATCCCGATGCAAAGCGAGGCCCTGTGAGCCTGCTTTTAGAGGAACCCGTACCCGGACATCGCCACCAGAGAACGGCTGGCCCAGGCCATCGGCGTTCTGGAGCCCAGGGTCCAGATCTGGTTTCAGAATGAGAGGTCATGCCAGCTGAGGCAGCACCGGCGGGAATCTCCACCCTGGTAGGGGAGACGTGGCCCGCAAGAAGGCAGGCAAAAGCGGACCTCCGTCACCCCATCCCAGACGGCCCTGCTGCTCCGAGGCTTTGACAAGGATCGCTTTCTAGGAATAGCCACCACGGAAGGACTGGCCAGAGAGACGGACTTCCCGGAGTCCAGGATTCACGTCTGGTTTCAGAACCGAAGGGCCAGGCACCCGGGACCGGGTGGCAGGGCACCGGCGCACGCAGGCAGCCCCTGCAACACGGCCCCCAACAGGTGTCACTTTGCTCTCTGGTCGGTGGCCACGGCAGGCCGGGATTTTGCCTACGCCCTGGCTCCTCCCGAAGGGGCCCTCTGCAACCCTGAGATGCTTCCATGGCCTCCGCACCCCCGATCAAATGCACGGGGGACGGGGACATGCATCGCGACTGCATGCCAGGCCCCTGCATGGTGGGAGAGCCAGGGCACGCTCAAGCTGGGCAACAGGGCCAAGGTGTGCTTGCGCCACCCAAGTCCCAGGGCAGTCCGTTGTGGGGCTGGGGCCAGGGGTCCCAGGTAGCCCGGGCGGCGTGGGATCCGCAAGCCAGGGCAGCTTCACCTCCCCAGCCCACACCCCCAGACGGCTCCGCGCTGTAGGAGCAGATGCAAGCCGCCCGGGCGCCCTCCCCACCACCCCAGGAGCCCATGCCCTCGTCACCACTCCCCTCCGGCCTTCTGTTGGATGAGCTCCTGGCGTGCCCAGAGTTTCTGCAGCAGTCGCACCCATTCCTAGAAAGCGAGGACCTGGGGGAGCTGCAGGAATCGGACGAGCCCGCCGAGCTGGAACCACCCCTCAGCAAGGAAGAATACCGGGCTCTGCTGGAGGAGCTTTAGGACGCTGGACCGCAGGCGGGAAGTAAGCTGAAGGGGCAGTGGCCCCTCTCTTTTGTGGGGAACCCCTGGCTGGGTATGGAGGGCCGTGTCTTCCCTCCGGGCTGACCCGCCTTGCATTCCTGCCTCCATGGACTGGGCCCGGTCAGAGACTCCGCACAAAGGATAACTGCCATCCTTTCCTGGGCGTCCCAGGGATCCCGGAGCCGGCCCAGTTACCAGCAGGCGGGCCACGCGCGCACGCCAGCGGTTTGCGGCGTTACATGGCTCTCCTGTGGGAGCGCCCCGGCAGAGCTCTATTGCATTTCATGTAGCACCCCATGACCACCGGATACTGCTTGAGCGAGGCATCATTAATTCCAGACTGTGTGGAACCCCGTCCTGAGCACACGAGCCAGACGGCGTCCGAGCCTTACTCTCCCTGCCGGGGGCTCGCCCCCCTCTGTGCCTCTGCCCCCATTCATTCCAGCCAACCGTGCCTCTGCGGCCTCCCAGGAGCTGCCACCGTGGAGCCCTGGTGGCTGTACGCAGACCCCAGACCCCGGGCACACCCGGGATGCTGACCCTTCCAGGCGGGAGGGAAGGCAGGCACAGGTGGAGAGAGGAACGGGAGACCTAGAGGGACGGAAGGATGGGCGGAGAGACTTTGGAAGGCAGGGAGGGAGGGATGGAGGGAGGGAGGGAGGGAGGGACGGAGGGAGGGAGGGAGGGAGGGAGGGAGGGAGGGAGGGAGGGAGGGAGGGAGGGAGGGAGGGAGGGAGGGAGGGAGGGAGGGAGGGAGGGAGGGAGGGAGGGAGGGAGGGAGGGAGGGAGGGAGGGAGGGAGGGAGGGAGGGAGGGAGGGAGGGAGGGAGGGAGGGAGGGAGGGGAGGAAGAGCAATATCCTCTCTTTGCCCTCCGTCCAAACCGGCCACACCGCAGACTCCCCGCGTTGGGGGACACGGGAATCCATCGTGAAGCCATCACGCCGGGAATGTATCTTGTCTCTCGGATTTCGCTCTGGTCTTCGAAGGGGCCACACAGCTGTGTGGCTAAGAGTGTCACGGCAAAGGCGACACACACAGGCATCGGGTGTGTTCGCGGAGAGGCGGCCTGTAAAACTCAAGACCCACACTGAGGTTCAATTCCACACTCCTCTCCACTCTTCCAGGCTGGTTTCTCCCTGCTGAAAATGGGTGGGAATCCAGGGAGCGGCTTCCAGTTACCGTGGGATCCCTGGAGAGGCCCGGAGAGCTAGCCCCCACCCGAAAGTGACCCCCTCATCCCTTAGCCCTCTCCCCCTTCCACTGTGTCTCTCTGGCCTCCTGACCCACCCCTCCCACCCCCCCAACCCCACCTCACCCAATCCCCCCACCACACCAGCACCATCAAGCCCCAGGGGCATCAGTGCACTGGGGCCCCTCGGAGGGCGAGGGCGGGCTGTCCCATGGCTCAGCGGCAGGCAAGAAGTTGTGGAGCCTCCCTGCATGTGGGCCTCTGTAAGTGCCGCTGGCTGTCTCGCCCGGCCTCAGGCGGTGAGAGCATAACTAGCGGTGCTCCCCATGATGTCCCACGACACCTTCGAATGGCATCCTCCCCGCGGAAGCCTGAGGACGAGGACGGCAGAGGAGACTCGTATGGACCCCGAGGCAAAGGGAGGAACTGGGCAAGCCATCAAAGCGTTCCGGAGCCCAGGATCCAGATCTGGTTTCAGAACGAGAGGTCACGCCAGCTGAGGCAGCACCAGCAGGAATCTCCGCCCTAGCCAGGGAGATGCGGCCTGAAAGAAGGCAGGCGAAAGCGGACCTCCGTCACCCCATCCCAGACGGCCCTGCTGCTCTGAGCCTTTGAGAAGGATTGCTTTCCAGGCATCGCCACCAGGGAAGGACTCGCCAGAGAGACGGGCCTCCCGGAGTCCAGGATTCACGTCTGCTGTCAGAACCGAAGGGCCTGGCACCCGGGACCGGGTGGCAGGGCACCGGCGCCTGGGGCGGAACCTGCAGCGACTGGCGGGTGTCACCCTGCTCACAGTTGGGTAGCCACGGCGAAATGGGGAGATTTGCCCTCGCCGCCCTGGCTCCTCCCGGAGGGGCACTCTCCCACCATCAGATGCCTCGGTGGACACCGCACCACTGGAGCAAATGCCCGGGGGCCCGAGACCAGCAGCTCGACTGCCTGACGGGCCCTGCACGGTGGGACATACAGGCCCCGCTCAAGCTGCGACACAAGGCCAAGGCGTGCTTGCACCACCCACGTCCCAGGGCAGTCCGTGATGGGGCTGGGGCCAGGGGCCCAAGGTCCCCGGTGCGGCGTGGGAAACACATGCCGAGGCAGCTCCACCTCCCCAGCCCACGCCCACGGAGGGTCTCACGCAGCAGGGGCATATGCAAGCCGTCCGGGCGCCCTTCCCACCGCCCCAGGAGCCCGGGCGCTCGTCTCCACTCCCCTACGGCCTGCTGCCGGATGAGCTCCTGGCGTGCCCAGAGTTTCTGCAGCAGGCGCACCATTTCCTAGAAAATGAGGCCACGGGGCAGCTGCAGGATTCGGAAGAGCCCACCGTGCTGGAACCACCCCACAGCAAGGAAGAATACCGGGCTCTGCTGGAGGCGCTTTAGGACGCCGGCTGGGGACGGGGTCGCGGCAGACCGGTGGCCTCTCTTTCGCGGGGAACCCCTAGCTGGGCATGGAGTGGCGTGTCTTCCCTCCGTGCTGACCGCCTGGCATTCCTGCCTCCTAGGACTGGGCCCGGTGAGATAATCTGCACAAAGGAGAACTGCCATTCTTTCCTGGGCATCCCGGGGATCCCGGAGCTGGCCCAGGTACCAGCAGGCGGGCCATCTACCGTGCACGCGCGGGTTTGAGGGCAGCCACCTGGCCTCCTGTGGGAGCAGCCACCGGCAGAGCTCTCTTGACTTTCCGCCACACCACCCCCGCCTGACCACCAGTTACCCCCTGGCGCCGGCAGTATGCGTCCTTCCCCGGGCTGGGTGGAGACCCCTGTCCCGTGAAACACCGGGCACGGGCAGCGTCCAGGCCTTCTCTCCCTCATGGGGCTCGCCACCTATGCGACTCCGCTCGACCATCACTCTCCAACCTGTGCCTCTGCGGCCTCCCAGGAGCTGCCACCGTGGAGCGCCTGGTGGCTGTACGCAGACCCCAGACCCCGGGCTCACCCGGGATGCTCACCGTTCCAGGCGGGAGGGAAGGCAGGCACAGGTGGGAGAAGGGAACAGGTGTGGAAAGGATAAAACGGAGAAGATTACAGGAAGGAAACAGGGAGGAGGGATGGAGGGAGGGAGGACTGACCAACAGGTAGAGGAGAGCAGTGAGACGGAGAGAAGTCGAGGGACAGAGGTCAAAGGAGGGCAGGAGGAGCAAGGGAACAGAGTGAGAAGGCAAGGAAAAGTGGTCTCGGACTCCTGGGTAAAGCCTTGCTCAGAAGTGCCCTTGGCCCCATATTCTTTGAGGCTGGGCAATGACGGCCGAGCACCCGTTCATCCCAGCTCCGTCGCCGAAATAATGGGTGGTTTCTCAAAGACAAAAGACGGGGACACCGGGTTGGCGGTAGGAACTACCGCCCGTTGTTTACCGACCACACAACCCCAGGCTGAGCCCCGCAGCGGAGCGCCAGGCCGACAGCCCGACCACCGACCACAGAGGAGCCACACTCAGGAGGACTGAAGCCTGATTTCGGATTCCAAGTCACTCGGCCCTCTGCAAGGGGGCCGGTAGCTCAGGTCTCTCGGCCCCACCCCCGCCCGAGAGGCTGACCATGTTGACGGTTTGCTTCTGGAGCCCTGCGGGCACCCATAAACATCCAGGGAAGGGAGGAAGAGCAGCATCCTCTCTTCGCCCTCCCTCCAAACCAGCCACACCGCAGATCCCCACGTTGCGGGACACGGGAATCCATCGTCAAGCCATCACGCCGGGGATGTATCTTGTCTCTGGGGTTTCGCTCTGGTCTTCCATGGGAGCCACGCACCTGCGTGGGTGAGACTGTCACGGCAACGGGGACACCCACAGGCATCGGGTGTCTTCGCCGACACGGGGGCTGTGAAACTCAAGACCCACACGGAGGTTCAGTTCCACACTCCACTCCACCCTAACAGGCTGGTTTCTCCCTGCTGAAGACGCGTGGGGACCAAGGGAGCGGCTTCCAGTTCCCACGGGATCCCTGGAGAGGCCCAGAGAGCCAGCCCTCGCCCAAAACCCACCCCCTTAACCCGGCCCCCTATCCCCATTCCGCTGCGTCCCCCTGGCCTCCGGCCCCACCCCTCCACCCGCTCCAACCCCACCTCACCCAATGATCCACACCCACAAGCACCACCATGCCCCGGGGGCATCAGTGCGCATTGGGCCCCTCGGAGGCCGAGGGCGGGTTGTCCCAGGGCTCAGCGGCAGGCAAGAAGGGGTGGAGCCTCCTACCTGTGGACCCCAGCCCGTAAGAGCTGCTGGCTCTCTGCGCCCGACCTCCTGGCTGGACCCGGAACACAAATGCGGTGCTCCCAGCGATAGCTCTCCCGGCACCAACCGGACGGGCACCCAGAAGTCCGAGGGGCGAGGGATGGTGGAGGAGACTCGTCTGGACTCCGAGGCAAAGCGAGGCCATGCGAGCCTGCTTTGAGCAGAACCCGTACCCGGGCATCGCCACCAAAGAATGGCTGGCCGAGGCCATCGGCGTTCTGGAGCCCAGGGTCCAGATCTGGTTTCAGAATGAGAGGTCACGCCAGCTGAGGCAGCACCGGCGGGAATCTCTGCCCGGCCGGGGAGACACGGCCCGCAAGAAGGCAGGCGAAAGCAGACCTCTGTCACCCCATCACAGACGGCTCTGCTGCTCCGAGGCTTTGAGAAGGATCGCTTTCCAGGCATCGCCATCAGGGAAGGACGGGCCAGAGAGACGGGCCTCCCAGAGTCCAGGATTCACGACTGCTTTCAGAATCGAAGGGCCAGGAACCCGGGGACCGTGTGGCAGAAGCGGTGCAGGCTGACCCCTAAGCCGGCCCGGTGAGGTGTCTCCCTGCTCCCTGGTTGGTGGCCCCGGCAGGCGGGGATTTTGCCTATGCCGCACTGGCTCCTCCCGAAGGAGCCCTCTCCCACCCTCAGACGCCTCAGTGGCCTCCGCAACCCCCCGGCAAATTCCCGGAGTACTGGGATCTCTGCAGCAGTGAGGAGCCTGCCGGGCTGCCTGTGCGGAGTAGGAGAGCGAGGAGCCTGCCTCAAAGGCTGAGCCACAGGAGCCAGGGCTTGCACCCGTCCCAGGGCAGTCCGTGGTGGGGCTGACCGAGGGGCAGCTGGTGCCGAGGGGTGGCAAGAACTAAGCCCGGGGCAGCTCCACCTCCCCAGCCCGCGCTCCTGTAGGGCTCCGCGCCACAGGAGCAGATGCAAGCCATCCGGGCGCACTCCCCAACGCCCCAGGGGACCGGGCGCTTGTCACCCCTCCCCTCCGTCCTGCTGCTGGATGAGCTCTTGGCGTGCCCAGAGTTTCTGCAGCAGGTGCAGCCTTTCCCAGAAACCGAGGCCCCTGGGCAGCTGCAAGAATCGGAAGAGCCCGCTGGGCTGGAACCGCCCCTCAGCGAGGACGAATACTGGGCTCTGCTGGAGGAGCTTGAGGACGCGGGCTGGGGACGGGGTCGCAGCAGGGCGGTGGACTCTCTTTTGCGGGGATCCCCTGGCTGGTCATGGAGGGGCGTGACTTCCCTCCGGGCTGACCCGCCTGGCATTCCTGCCTCCTAGGACTGGGCCCGGTGAGAGAATCTGGACAAAAGAGAACTGCCATTCTTTCCTGGGCGTCTCGGGGATCCCGGATCCGGCCCAGGTACCAGCAGGCGGGCCGTCTACCTCGCAGCGCGGGTTTGCGGGCAGCCACCTGGCCTCCTGTGGGAGCAGCCCCGGCAGAGCTCTGTTGCCTTTCCGCCACCCCACCCCCGCCTGACCACGTTCTACAGCCCGCCCCGCCATTATGCGTCCTTCCCCGGGCTGGGTGGAGACCCCGGTCCTGTGAAACACGGGGGCCCGAGGGCAGCTGTCCGAGCCTTCCCGTCCGGGCTACCGCGGCCTCTGTGCCTCCCGCTCCCACGATAAGCTCGCCAACCCGGCCTCTGACCTCCAGGAGCAACCACCGTGGAGCGCCTGGGGGCTGTACACAGACCACAGACCCCAGGCACACCCGGGATGCTGAACCTTCAGGCGAAGGAGAGAAAACAAACTCGTGGAAAGGAGACAAAGACAGATCGTGAAGAACAAAGGAAGAGGAAGGTCGACGGAGGAAGGAGAATGGAACAATAAAGTAAAACAATGAGAATCCGGTAGAAAGGAACCAAAGGACAAAGGAAGAGGTACAAAGGATTTCGAGAACAAAGAGATCAGACCGGAAGAAAGGAACAACCAAGGCAATGCGGTCAGGTAAAGCGAGCAACAGCAGAACCGGTCAGCGCTATCATAAAGAACAGTTTCAGAAACTCAGGTTGCCGTGGGGTATTCACCCGTGGCCCACCGACCACACATCCCAGGCCAAGCCCCGCGGCAGAGGCGCTCCAGGCCGGCAGCCCGACCACCGACCACAGGAGACACACTCAGGAGGACTGAAGCCTGATTTCGGATTATTCGTCACTCGGCCCTCTGCAAGGGGGCCGGTAGCTCACGTCTCTCCGGCCCCACCCCCACCCCGAAAGCTGACCATGTTGACGGTTTGCTTCCGGTGCTCTGCGGGCACCCAGAAACATCCAGGGAAGGGAGGAAGAGCCGCATCCTCTCTTCGCCCTCCCTCCAAACCGGCCACACTGCAGACTCCCCACGTTGCGGGACACGGGATTCCATCGTCAAACCATAACGCTGGGGATATATATTGTCTCTCGGGTTTTACTCTGGTCTTTGACGGGAGCCACACACCTGCGTGGGTGAGAATGTCACGGCAACGGCGACACCCACAGGTATCATGTGTCTTCAAGGAGAGGGGGCCTGTAAAACTCAAGACCCACACAGAGGTTCAGTTCCACACTCCACTCCACCCTGCCAGGCTGGTTACTCCCTGCTGAAGACGCATGGGAACCCAGGGAGCGGTTTCCATTTCCCGTGGGATCCCTGGAGAGGCCCGGAGAGACAGCCCCCTCCCGAAACCCAGCGCCCTCAGCCATTTCCCCTCTCCCCTTTCTGCTGCGTCTCTCTTGCCTCCGGCCCCTACCCTTCCACACCCCCCAACCCCACCTCAACCAATGCCCCCTCCACCACCAGCACCACCACGCCCCGGGGGCATCAGTGAGCTGGGGCCCCTCAGAAGGCGAGGGCGTGCTGTCCCAGGGCTCAGCGGCAGGCAAGATGGGGTGGAGCATCCCTGCCTGTGGGCCTTCGTAAGAGCCGCTGGCTGTCTGCGGCGCCCTCCTAGCTGTACCGGAATGCCGTGCGGTGCTCCCCGCAATGGCTCTCCCCACACCTTCGAAAGGCACCCTCCCCGCCGAAGTCCGAGGACGAGGATGGTGGAGGAGACTCGTCTGGACCCCAAATCAAAGCGAGTCCCTGCGAGCCTGCTTTGATCGGAACTCGTACCCGGGCATCACCACCAGAGAACGGCTGGCCAAGGCCATCGCCGTTCCGGAGCCCAGGGTCCAGATCTGGTTTCAGAAAGAGAGGTCACGCCAGCTGAGGCAGCACATGCGGGAATCTCCGCCCTGGCCGGGGAGACGCGGCTCGCAAGAATGCAGGTGAAAGCGGACCTCCGTCATCCCATCCCAGACGGCCCTGCTACTCCGAGCCTGTGAGAAGGATCACTTTCCAGGCATCGCCATCAGGGAAGGACTGGCCAGAGAGAAGTGCCACCCGGAGTCCATTATTCACGTCTGGTTTCAGAACAAAAAGGCCAGGCTCCTGGGACCGGGTGGCAAGGTGCCGGAGCACTCAGGCGTCCCCTGCAAAGCCGCCCTCGGCGGGTGTCACCCTGCTCCCTGGTCGGTGGCTCCGGCAGGCTTGGATTTTGCCTATGCAGCCTGAAACAACTCCCGGGGTTGCCCTCTCCCAACCTCAGACGCATACCGGTGGCCCCCACTTAACACCGAGGAAATGCCCGGGGGAATGGGACACGCAGCGTGCCGGCCTTCCGGCTCCCTGCGAGGTGGGACAGCCAGGGCCCGCTCAAGCTGGGCCACAGGGCCAAGGCGTGCTTGTGCCACCCACGTCCCAGGGCAGTCCGTGGTGGGGCTGGGGCCAGGGGCCCCAGGTCGCCGGGGGCGTGGGAACCCCAAGCCGGGGCAGCTCCACCTCCACCGCGCCCCCGGACGGCTCCGCTCCACAGGAGCAGATGCCAGCCCGTCGACCCTCCCTGCCCAGGGCAGGCTAGTTTCCCACTCCCTTCGGCCTGCTGCTGTGAGCTCTGGTGCCCAGAGTTTCTGCATGGGCCTCCTAGAAACAGAGGCCCTGGGGTAGCTGCAGGAATCGGAAGAACCTGCCGGGCTGGAGCCACCCTTCTGCGAGGAAGAATACCGGGCTCTGCTGGAGGAGCTTTAGGACACGGGCTGGGGACGGGGTCACGGCAAGGCGGTGGCCTCTCTTCCGCAGGGAACCCCTGTCTGGGCATAGAGGGGCATGTCTTCCCTCCTGGCTGACCGGCCTGGCATTCCTGCCTCCTAGGACTGGGCCCGGTGAGAGAGTCCACACAAAGGAGAACTGCCATTCTTTCCTGGGCGTCCAGAGGATCCCGGAACCAACCCAAGGTACCAACAGAAGGGAGCCGTCTACCATGCGATCGTGCGGGTTTGCGGGCAGCAACCTGGCCTCCTTTGGGAGCAGCCCCGGCAGAGCTCTCTTGCATTTCCGCCACCCCACCCCCGCCTGACCCCGGCTAACCCCGCCCCGGCAGTATGCGTCCTTCCCCGGGCTGGGTGGAGAACCCCGTCCCACGAAACACCGGGCCCGGGCACCGTCCAGGCCTTCTCTCCCTCCCAGGGCTCAACACCTCTGCGCCTCCGCTCCACCATCACTCGCCAACCCGTGCCTCTGCGGCCTCCCAGGAGCTTCCACCGTGGAGCGCCACAGGCGGCTATGCGCCGAACCGCCCAGACCCCGGGCACAGCCGGGATGCTGACCCTTCCAGGCGGGAGGGAAGGCAGGCACAGGTGGAGAGAGAGGAACGGGGAGACCTAGAGGGATGGAAAGGATGGAAGCGGAGAGAATTTGAAGGCAGGGTGGGATGGATGGAGGAGGGAGGGAGGGACTGACCGACAGTGAGGGAGGCAGTGAGGAACGGAGGGAAAGACAGAGGGACACAGGGACAGAGGGAGGGCTGGAGGAAGCAAGGGATCGAGGGAGGAATGCAGGGAGAAAAAGCAGTCTCCAGACTCCTGGAGCAACAGCAGCCCCATGTTCCGGGAATCACGGTAAGGTCGGCGCCAGGCTGAGAGGTTGGGTGGCCCGTGGGGGCACCGTTAGCCCCATTCCGTGCATGAAAGAATGGGGTTTCCTCAAAGACAAAGACGGGGACTCGGGTTGCCATGGGGTATTCACCCACGTGGTTTGATACATCCCAGGCGGGCCCGGCGACGGCATCAGACTAACAGCCGACTCGCTCGACCTAAGAGCCACACTGGGAGGACTGAAGCCTGATTTCAGATTCCACGTTGCTCGACCCTCTGCAAGGGAGCCGGTAGCACACGTCTCTCCGGCACCACACCGACCCCAAGAGGCTGACCTTCTTGACCGTTTGCTTCTGGAGCCCTGCGGGCGCCCAGAAACATCCAGGGAATGGAGGAAGAGCAGCATCGTCTCTTCGTCCTCCCTCCAAACCGGCCACACCGCAGAGTCCCCACGTTGCGGGACACGGGAATCCATTTTCAAGCCATCACGCTGGGGATATATCTTATCTCTGGGGTTTCGCTCTTGTCTTCGACGGGAGCCACACTCCTGCGTGTGTGAGACTGTCACGGCAACGGCGACACCCACAGGCATCGGGTGTCTTCGCGGAGAGGGGGCCTGTAAAACTCAAGACCCACACGGAGGTTCAGTTCCACACTCCACTCCACCCTTCCAGGCTGGTTTCTCCCTGCTGAAGACGCGTGGGAACCCAGGGAGCGGCTTCCAGTTCCCACGGGATCCCTGGAGGCCCAGAGATCCAGCCCCCGCCCGAAACCCACCCCCCTCACCCCTTCCCCCTCTCCCACCTTCCACTGCGTCTCTCTGGCCTCCGGTCCCACCCCTCCCACCCCCCCATCCCCACCTCACCCAATGCCCCCACCCCACCAGCACCACCATGCCCCAGGGATATCAGTGCACTGGGGCCCATCGGACGGGGAGGGCGGGCTGTCCCAAGGCTCAGTGGCAGGCAAGAAGGGGTGGAGCCTCGCTGCCTGTGGGCCTTCGTAAGTGCCGCTGTCTCTCTGCGCCAGCCTACTGGCTGGACCAGAACGCAGTGCGGTGCTCCCCGCGATGGCTCTCCCGAAACCTTCGAACCGTACCCTCCCCACGGAAGCCCGAGGACGAGGACGGCAGAGGAGACTCCTCTGGACCCCGAGGCAAACGAGGTCCCCTGCCGAGGAGCCTGCTGAGCCGGGAACCCTACCGGGCATTGCCACCAGAGAAGAGCTGCCACAGACCATCGGCATTCCGGAGCCCAGGGTCCATATCTGGTTTCAGAAAGAGAGGTCACGCCAGCTGAGGCAGCACTGGCGGGAATCTCCGCCCTGGCAGGGGAGACGCGGCCCGCAAGAAGGCAGGCGAAAGTGGACCTCTGTCAAACCATCCCATACAACCCTGCTGCTCCGAGCCTTTGAGACCGATCATTTTCCATGCATTGCCACCAGTGAAGGACTGGCCCGAGAGACGGGCCACCCGGAGTCCAGGATTCACGTCTGGTTTCAGAACAGAAGGGCCAGGCACCCGGGACCTGGTGGCAGGCGCTGGCTGCAGCTGGGCGGCCTGCAACCACCCGGCCCCAGTGACTGTCTCCCTGCTCCCTGGTCGGTGGCCCTGGCAGGCGGGGATTTTGCCTACGCCGCCCTGGCTCTTCCTGAAGGGGCCCTCTCCCACCCTCAGATGCCTCGGTGGCCTCCATGGCTTGAGCAAATGCTTGTGGGAATGGGAGACTGGCCTTGACCCGCTTGGGTCTATCTTTGCACAGTGGGACAGCCAGGGACCACTCAAGCTGGGCCACAGGGCCAAGGCATTCTTGCACCTCCCACGTCCCAGAGCAGTCCATGGTGGGGCTGGGGCCAGAGAACTGGGTCACGAGTGAGGCTCCCAGCGTGGCAGTTCCACCTACACAGCCCATGCCCCCAGACAGGGCTCCGTGCCACAGGAGCAGATGCAAGCTGTCCAGGCTCCCTCCCCACCTTGCCCCAGGAGCCCGGGCGCTTGTCTCCACTCACACCGGCCTGCTGCTGGATGAGCTCCTGGCGTGCCCAGAGTTTCTGCAGCAGGCACACCGTTTCCTAGAAACCGAGGCCCCGGGGGAGCTGCAGGAATCGGAAGACCCCGCCGGTCTGGAACCACCCCGCAGGGAGGACAAATACCGGGCTCTGATGGAGGAGGGTTTAGAACATGAGCTGGGGGGCCGGGGTCGCTGACAGGTGGTGAACCTCTCTTCCCTTGAGGGAACCCCTGGCTGGGCAAGGAGGGGCGTGTCTTCCCTCCGGGCTGACCCGCCTGGCATTCCTACCTCCTAGTACTGGGCCCGGTGAGGGACTCCGCACAAAGGAGAACTGCCAATCATTCCCTGGGTTCCCGGGGATCCATGTTGACTGTTTGCTTCCGGAGCACTGCAGGCACCCAGAATCATCCAGGGAAGGGAGGAAGAGCAGCATCCTCTCTTTGCCCTCCCTCCAAACCGGCAACACTGCAGACCGCCGGGTAGTTCCAGCCTGGCGGGCCCTTCCAATTCCTGCAGATCCCCCGGGGCCTCGGTTTCTAGGAAAGGGTGCGCCTGCTGCAGAAACTCTGGGCACGCCAGGAGCTCATCCAGCAGCAGGCCGGATGGGAGTGGAGACGAGCGCCCGGGCTCCTGGGAAGCGAGGAGAGCCTTGAGACAGCTTGCTTCTGGTCCTGTGGCGCGGAGCCCTCCGGGGGGTGGAAATGCCCCGGCTTGGGGTTCCCACGCCGCACCAGCGACTTCGGTCCCCTGGCCCCAGCCCCACCATGGACTGCCCTGGGACGTGGGTGGCGCAAGCCCGCCTGGGCCCTGTGTCCCAGCTTGAGTGGGCCCTCGCTGTCCCACCGCGCATAGGCCTGGCAGGCCAGCCGACTCACAGCGTCCAGTCCCTGGGCATTTGCCGGGGTTCGCGGGCTCACCAGTGATCTGAGGGGTGGGAGGGGCCCCTTCAGGAGGAGCCAGGGTGGCGTAGGCAAAATCCCCGCCTGCCGGGGCCACCGACCAGGGAGCAGTGTGACACCCGCCGGGGGCCGCGTTGCAGGGGCTGCCTGCGTTCACCGGCGCCCTGCCACCCTGTCCCGGGTGCCTGGCCCTTCGGTTCTGAAACCAGACGTGAATCCTGGACTCCGGGACGCCCGTCTCTCTGGCCAGTCCTTCCCTGGTGGCGATACCTAGAAAGCAATCCTTCTCAAAGGCTCAGAGCACCAGGGCCGTCTGGGATGGGGTGACAGAGTTCCGCTTTCTCCTGCCTTCTTGCAGGCCTCAGTATCCCGGCCAGGGCAGAGATTCCGGGCTGTGCTGCCTCAGCTGGCGTGACCTCTCATTCTGAAACCAGATATGGACCCTGGGCTCCCGAACGCCGATGGCCTCGGCCAGCCGTTCTCTGGTGGCAATGCCCGGGTACGGGTTCCGCTCAAAGCAGGCTCACAGGGCCTCGCTTTGCCTCGGTGTCCAGACGTGTCTCCTCCGCCATCCTTGTCCTCCGGCTTCCGCGGCGAGAGTGCCGTTCGAAGTTGTCGGGATAGCCATCACGGGGAGTACCACACGGCGTTCCGGTCCAGCCATGAAGCCGGCGCAGATAGCTAGCGGCTCTTACGAAGGGCCACCTGCAGGGAGGCTCCAACCATTCTTGCCTGCCGCTGAGCCCTGGGACAGCCTGCCTTCGCCCTCCGAGGGGCCCCAGCACACTGATGCCCCCGGGGCATGGTGGTTCCGGTGGGGGTGGGCTTATGTGGGTGAGGTGGGGTTGGGGGGGTGGGAGGGGTGGTGCCGGAAGCAAGAGAGACGCATCCTAAGGGGGAGAGGGGGAAAGGGTGAGGGGGGTGGATTTTGGGCGGGGGCTGGCTCTCCGGGCCTCTCCAGGGATCCCGCAGGAACTGGAAGCCGCTCCCTGGGTTCCCACGCGTCTTCAGCAGGGAGAAACCAGCCTGGAAGTGTGGAGTGGAGTGTGGAACTGAACCTCCGTGTGGGTCTTGAGTTTTACAGGCCCCCTCTCCGCGAAGACACCCGATGCCTGTGGGTGTCGCCGTTGCCGTGACAGTCTCACCCACGCAGGTGTGTGGCTCCCGTCGAAGACCAGAGCGAAACCCCAGAGACAAGATACATCCCCAAGCGTAATAAAGCGGCGATGGATTCCGTGTCCGCAACGTGGGGGTCTGCGGTGTGGCGGTTTGGAGGGAGGCGAAGAGGATGCTGCTCTTCCTCCCGTCCCTGGATGTTTCTGGGTGCCCGCAGGGGCTTCGGAAGCAAACCGTCAACATGGTCAGCCTCTCGCAGTGGGGGTGGGGCTGGAGAGACGTGAGCTACCGGCCGCCTTGCAGTGGCCCGAGCGACATGGATTCCGAAATCAGGCTTCAGTCCTCCTGAGTGTGGCTCCTCTGTGGTCGGTGGTCGGGGATGTCGGCCTGGCGCTCCGCTGCGGGGCTCAGCCTCGGGATGTGTGGTCAGTAAACCACGTGGGTGAATACCCCATGGCAACCCGAATCACCGTGTTTTGTCTTTGAGGAAAAGGCCATACCTTGGGCGACGGAACGGGGGTGAACGTGTGCCCGCTGGCCGCCGCCCAGCCCTCAGCCTGCACCGGGTATATCGTTTTCCTGGAGCGCCAGAGCTGCTGTTGCTCCAGGAGTCCGGAGAATGCTTTTTCTCCTGCATTCATCCCTCGGTCCCTTGCTCCCTCCTGCCCTCCCTCTGTCCCTGTGTCCCTCTGTCTTTCCCTCCGTTCCTCACTGCCTCCCTCTCTCCTTCGTTCAGTCCCTCCCTCCCTCCCTCCCTCCCTCCATCCCTCCCTCCCTGCCTTCCAAAATCTCTCCGCCCATCCTTCCATCACTCTAGGTCTCCTGTTAATCTCTCCACCTGTGCCTTCCTTCCCTCCCGCCTGGAATGGTCAGCATCCGGGTGTTCCCAGGGTCAGGGGTCTGCATACAGCCACCAGGCGCTCCACGGTGGCAGCCCCTGGTAGGCTGCAGAGGCACGGGTTGGCGAGCGATGGTGGAGCGGAGGCGCAGAGGGTGCAAGCCCCGGGAGGGAGAGAAGGCCTGGACGCTGCCTGGGCCCGGTGTTTCACGGGACGGGGTTCTCCACCCAGCCGGGGAAGGGCGCGCTACAGCGAGGCGGGGGTGGCGGTGGTAAAGGCGGGGGGTGGGGTGGCAGAAAGGCAAGAGAGCTCTGGCGGGGCTGCTAACACAGGAGGCCAGGTGGCTGCCCTGAAACCCGCGCATGCACGGTAGACGGCCCACCTGCTGGTACCTGGGCCGGCTCCGGGATCCCCGGGTAGCCCAGGAAAGAATGGCAGTTCTCCTTTGTGTGGAGTCTCTCACCCGGGCCAGTCCTAGGAGGCAGGAATACCAGGCGGGTCAGACCAGAGGGAAGACACGCCCCTCCATGCCCAGCCAGGGGTTCCCCGTGAAAGAGAGGCCACCGCCTTGCCGCGACCCCGTCCACAGCCCGCGTCCTAAAGCTCCTACATCAGAGCCCAGTATTCTTCCTCGCTGAAGGGTGGTTCCAGCCCGGCGGTCTCTTTCGATTCCTGAAGCTCCCCTGGAGCCTCGGTTTCAAGGAAAGGGTGCGCCTGCTGCAGAAACTCTGGGCACGCCAAAGCTCAACCAGCAGCAGTCTGGAGGGTAGTGGAGACGAGCACCCGGGCTCCTGGGGCGGTGGGGAGGGCGCCCGGACGGCTTGCTTCTGCTCCCGCGGCGCGGAGCCATCCGGAGGCGTGGGCTGGGGAGGTGGAGCTGCCCCAGCTTGGGGTTCCCACGCCGCCCCGGCGACCTGGTGCCCCTGGCCCCAGCCCCACCACAGACTGCCCTGGGACGTGGGTGGCGCAAGCACGCCTCGGCCCTGTGGCCCAGCTTGAGCGGGCCATGGCAGTCCCAACATGCAGGGGCCAGGCAGGCCATCGTGCTGCGCGTTCCGGACCCCCGGGCATAAGCTCAGGGTGTGCGGTGGCCACCGAGGCGTCTGAGGATGGGAGAGGGCCCCTTCAGGAGGAGCCAGGGCGGCGTAGGCAAAATCTCCACCTGCCAGGGTGACCGACTAGGGGGCAGGGTGACACCAACCGGGGGCCGCGTTGCAGGGGCAGCCTGCGTGCGCCAGCGCCCTGCCGGTCCCCAGTGCCACAGCCCGCCGGTTCTCTGAAACCAGGCGTGAATCCTGGACTCCGGGGAGGCCCATCTCTCTGGCCAGTCCTTCCCTGGTGGTGAAGCCTGGAAAGAGATCCTTCTCAAAGGCTCGGAGCAGCAGGGCCGTCTGGGATGGGGTGACGGAGGTGTGCTTTCGCCTGCCTTCTTGCGGGCCGCGTCTCCATGCCAGGGCAGAGATTCTCGCCGGTGCTGCCCCAGCTGGCGTGACCTCTCGTTCTGAAACCAGATCTGGACCCTGGGCTCCGGGCGTGGCACAAGGCAGCCTTTCTCGGTAGCGATGCCGGGGTCGGGGTTTCATCAAAGCAGGCTCGCAGGGCCTCACTTTGCCTCAGGGTCCAGACGAGTCTCCTCCGCCGTCCTCTTCCTCGGGCTTCTGCGGGGAGGGTGCCGTTCGAAGGTGTCGGAGAGCCATCGCGGGGAGCACCGCAAGGCGTTCCGGTCCAGCCAGGAGGCTGGCGCAGACAGCCAGCGGCTCTTATGTCGACCCACAGGCAGGGAGGCTCCACAACTTCTTGACTACCGCTGAGCCCTGAGACAGCCCACCCTCGCCCTCCGAGGGGCCCCAGCACACTAATGGCCCCAGGGCGTGGTGGTGCTGGTGGGGGTTGGGGGCATTGGGTGAGGTGGGATTGGGGGGGTGGGAGGGGTGGGGCTGGAGGCCAAGAGATGCAGCGGAAGGGGGAGAGTTGGAAGGGCTGATGGCGGTGGTTTTTGGGTGGTGGCTGTCTCTCCGGGCCTCTCCAGGGATCCCACGGGAACTGGAAGCCATTCCCTGGGTTGCCACGCGTCTTCAGCAGGGAGAAACCATCCTGGAAGGTTGTGGTGGAGTGTGGAACTGAACCTCCGGGTGGGTCTTGAGTTTTAAAGGCCCCCTCTCTGCGAAGACACCGGCCGCGGGTATGCGCCGTTACGTGACAGTCTCACCCACACACTGCAGGTGTGGTAGCTCCCATCCGAAGACCAAGTGAAACCCCAGAGACAAGATACATCCCGGCGTTTTTGGCTTGGCGATGGATTCCCATGTCCCTAGCATTAGAGTCTCTTGATGTGGCGGTTTGGAGGGAGGGTGAAGAGAAGATGCCGCTCTTAATCCCTTCCCTGGATGTTTCTGGGTACCTGCAGGGCTCCGGAAGAAAACCTTCAACGTGGTCAGCCTCTCGGGGTTGGGGTGGGGATGGAGAGACGTGACCTACCGGCCCACTTACAGATGGTCGAGCGATGTGGAATCCGAAAGCTGGCTTCAGTCCTCCTGATTGTGTCTCCTCTGTGGTCGGTGGTCGGGGCTGTCGGCCTGGCGCTCCACTGCGGGGCTCGGCCTGGGGATGTGTGGTCGGTAAACCACGTGGGTGAATACCGCACGGCAACCCGATTCCCCGTCTTTTGCCTTTGAGGAAACCGCCTATTCCTTGAAGCGATGGAAAGGCGTCAGGTCACCCGCCGGGCCGCCGCCAGCCCTCCAGATTACTGCAGGCTTACCGTTCTCCGGGCCTTGAGGGATGCTGTTGCTCCAGGAGTCCAGAGACCAATTTTTCTCCCTGCCCTCCTCACTGGTTCCCTTGCTCCCTAACGCCCTCCCTCTGTCTCTGTGTCCCTGGGTCTTTCCCTCCGTTCCTCACTGCCTCCCTCTCCCTGTCGGTCCAGTCCCTCCCTCCCTCCCTCCATCCATCCCTCCCTCCCTGCCTTCCAAAGTCTCTGCACCCATCCTTCCGTCCCTCTATGTCCCCCGTTACTCTCCACCTGTGCCTGCCTTTCCTCCCGCCTGGAGGGGTCACCATCCCGGGTGTGCCCGCGGTCTGGGGTCTGCGTACAGCCGCCAGGCGCTCCATGTTGGCAGCTCCTGGGAGGCCGCAGAGTCACGGTTTGGCGAGCAACGGTGGAGCGGAGTCGCAGAGGGGCGAGCCCTGGCGGGAGAGAAGGCCTGGACGCTGCCGGGGCCCGCTGTTTTAGCGGGACGGGGGTCTCCACCCAGCCCGGGGAAGGACACATACTGCCGGGGCGGTGGGTAGCCAGTGGTCAGGCCTTGAAGGGTGTGTGGTGGTGAGGCAGAGAGCTCACCACCATGGCTGCTCCCACAGGAGGCCAAGTGTCTGCCCTCAAACCCGCGCGAGCACGGTAGAAGGGCCTGCCTGCTGGTACCTGGGCCGTCTCCAGAATCCCCGGGATGCCCAGGAAAGAATGGCAGTTCTCCTTTGTGCGGAGTCTCTCACCGGGCCCAGTCCTAGGAGGCAGGAATGCCAGATGGGTAAGCCCGGAGGGAAGACACGCCCTTCCATGCCCAGCCAGGGGTTCCCCGTGAAAGAGAGGCCACCGGCCTGCCGCGACCCCGTCCACAGCCGCTTCCTAAAGCTCCTCCAGCAGACCCCGGTATTCTTCCTCGCTGTGGGGCGATTCTAGCCCAGTTGGCTCTTCTGATTCCTGCAGCTCCCCCGGGGCCTCAGTTTCTAGGAAAGGGTGCGCCTTTTGCAGAAACTCTGGGCATGCCAGGATCTCATCCAGCAGCAGGCCAGAGGGGAGTGGTGACGAGCGCCCGGGACACTGGGGCGGTGGGGAGGGCGCCCGGACGGCTTGCATCCGCTCCTGCGGCCCAGAGCCATCCGGGGTCATGGGCTGGGGAGGTGGAGCAGCCCTGGCTTGTGGTTCCCATGCCGCACCGTTGACCTGGGGCTCTGGCCTCAGCCCCACCATGGACTGCAGTGGGATGTGCGTGGTGCAAACACGCCTTGGCCCTGTGGCCCACGTTGAGCGGGCCCTGGCTGTCACACCGCGCAGGGGCCGATCAGGCGTCACCTCTGGGTCGGTCCCAGGGACATTTCCTCGGGGTTCAGGGCGCGTCTGAGGGTGGGGAAAGGGCGCCGGGGTAGGCGGCAAAATCCCCGCCTGCCGGGGCAACCGACCAGGGAGCAGAGTGACACCCACAGGGGGCCGTGTTGCAGGGGCTGCCTGCGTGCGCCGGCGCCTTGCCACCTGTCCCGGGTTCCTGGCCCTTGGGTTCTGAAACCAGACGTGAATCCTGGACTCCGGGAGGCCCGTCTCTCTGGCCAGTCCTTCCCAGGTGGCGATGCATGGAATGCGATCTTTCTCAAAGGCTCGGAGCAGCAGGGCCTTCTGGGATGGGGTGACGGAGGTCCGCTTTCACTTGCCTTCTTGTGGGCCGTGTCTCCCTGGCCAGGGCGGAGATTGCCACCGGTGCTGCCTCAGCTGGCGTGACCTCTGGGTGAAACCAGATCACGGACCCTCGGCTCGGGCGCCCGATAGCCTGGGCCAGCCGTTCTCTGGTGGCGATGCTACAAGTGCGGGTTCTGCACAAAGCAGACTCGCAGGGGCTCGGCTGCCTGGGGTCCCAGGCAGGAGTCTCCTCCAGCTGTCCTGGTCTCGGGCTTCCCGGGGAGGGTGCGTTCGAGGTGTCATGAGGAACCATCACGGGAGCACACGCGCCCGGCTTTCGGTCCAACCAGGAGGCCAGGCGCGGGCCAGCCAGCGGCACCCCAGCGAGCCCACAGGCAGGGAGGCTCCACCCCGTCTTGCCTGCCGCTGAGCCCTGGGACAGCCCGCCCTCACCCTCCGAGGGGCCCCAGCGCACTCATGGCCCCAGGGGTGGTGGTGCTGGTGGGGGTTGGGGGCATTGGGTGAGGTGGGATTGGGGGGGGTGGGATGGGTGTGGCCGGAGGCCAAAGAGATGCAGTGGAAGGGGGAGAGTTGGAAGGGGTGATGGGGTTGGGTTTCGAGCGGTGGCTGTCTCTCCGGGCCTCTCCAGGGATCCCGCGGGAACTGGAATCCGCTCCCTGGGTTCCGACGTGTTTTCAGCAGGGAGAAACCAGCCTGGAAGTGTGTGGTGGAGTGTGGAACTGAACCTCCATATGGGTCCTGAGTTTTACAGGCCCCCTCTCCGCGAAGACACCCGATGACTGTGGGTGTCGCCTTTGCCGTGACAGTCTCTCACTTGCGCGGGTGTGAGGCTCCGTCGAAACAGAGCGAAACCCCAGAGACAAGATACATCCCCGGCGTGATGACTTGACGACAGATTCCCGTGTCCTGCAACGTGGGGAATCTGCGGTGTGGCCAGTTTGGAGGGAGGCCCGAAGAAGGGATGCTGCTCTTCCTCCCTTCCCTGGATATTTCTGGGTGCCGCGGGGCCTCGGGCTCAAACCGTCAACATTGTCAGCCTGGCCGGGGTGGGGTGGGCGGACAGATGTGAGCGGCGCGCGAAGGCGGCAGCTGATGGAATCGAAATCAGGCTTCAGTCCTCCTGGGTGTGGCTCCTCTGTGAGTGAGGAAGTGAGGAGCTGGCAGGCTGGCTCCCTGTGAGGCTCGGCCTACAGATGTGAGTCGGTAAACCCGCGGGTGAATACCCATGACAACCCGAGTCCCCGTCTGTTGTCTTTGAGAAACCGCCCTTTCCTTAGGCGACAGAATGCGCCCCTGGCGGACCCCACATCCCTCAGCCCGCGCCCGGGCGCCACCATTTCGGGCTTGGCCAGGGGTTGCTGTTGCTCCAGGAGTCTGGAACGCTTTTTCACCTGCCTTCCTCCCTCGGTCCCTTGCTCCCTCCCACCCTCCCTCTTTCCCTGTGTCCCTCTGTCTTTCCCTCGGTTCCTCACTGCCTCCCTCTCTCTGTCGGTCAGTCCCTCCCTCCATCCCTCCCGCCATCCCTCCCTCCCTGCCCTACAAATTCTCTCCACACATCCTTCCGTCCCTCTACGTCTCCCGTTCCTCTCTCTACCTGTGCCTGCCTTCCCCCCTGCCTGGAAGGTTCAGCATCCCGGGTGTGCCCGGGGTCTGGGGTCTGAATATAGCCACCAGGTGCTCCACAGTGGCAGCTCCTGGGGAGGCCGCAGAGGCACGGTTGTGGCATTTCAGTGTAGACAGAGGCGCCAGAGGGGCCGAGCCCGGGGCTGAGAGAGAGAAGGCCTGGACGCTGCCCGGGCCCGGTGTTTTGCTTGAGGAAGGGGTTCCCAACCCAGCCCAGGGAAGGACGCATACTGCCGGTGCGGGGGTTAGCCAGTGGTCAGGCGGGCTGGGGTGGCAGAAAGGCAAGAGAGCTCTGCCGGGCTGCTCCCACAGGAGGCCAGGTGGCTGCCATAGGCCAGCGTGCCCAGTAGACAGCCCAGCCTGCGCGCATCTGGGCGGCTCAGGTTGGGATGCCAGGAAAGAATAGCAGTTCTGCTTTGTGCGGAGTCTCTCTCCGTGCCCAGTCCTAGGAGTCAGGAATGCGAGGCGGTTCAGCCCGGAGGGAAGACAAGCCCCTCCATGCCCATCCCGGGGTCTCCCACGAAAGAGAGTCCACCGCCCTGCCCCGACCCCGTCCCCAGCCCGCGTCCTAAAGCTCCTCCAGCAGAGCCCAGTATTCTTCCCTCGCATTGCTTGGGGTGGTTACAGCCCGGCAGGCTCTTCTGATTCCTGCACCTCCCCCGGGACCTCGGTTTTCTAGGAAAGGAGTGCGCCTGCTGCAGAAACTCTGGAGCATACGAGGCTCATCCAGCGGCAGGATGGAGGTGGAGGCAGCCAGACTCCTGGGGAGGCGGTGGGGAGGGCGCCTGGATGGCTTGCCTGTGCTCATGCGGCACGGAGCCCTCAGGAGCGCCCGAACTGGGAGGGATCTGCTGCCCCGGCTTGGGGTCCATGCGCCCGCCCTGGCGACCTGGACCCCAGCACCAGCCCACATGGACTGCCCTGGGACCTGGGTGGCCAAAGCACGCCTTGGCCCTGTGGCCCAGTTGAGCGGGCCCTGGCCGTTCCACCGCGTAGTGGCCCGGCAGGCCGTCGCGCTGCATGTCCCGATCCTCCGGGCATTTGCTCTGGGTGTGGGGAGGCCACTGAGGAGTCTGAGTGTGGGAGAGAGACCCCTTGGCAGGGTAGAGCCAGGGCAGCACGTAGGCAAAATCCCCGCCTGCGAGACCCACCGGCCAGGGGCAGGGTGACGCCCGAGGGCCGTGCGGGCTGCCTGCATGCGCCGGCGACCTGCCACCCGTTCCCGGGTGCCTGGCCTTTGGGTTCTGAAACCAGACATGAATCCTGGACTCCGGGAGGCCCGTCTCTCTGGCCAGTCCTTCCCTGGTGGCGATGCCAGGAATGATATCCTTCTCAAAGGCTCAAAGCAGCAGGGCCGTCTGGGATGAGGTGACCGAGTTCTGCTGCATACCTGCCTCTTGCTGGCCCGTCTCCCGGACAGAGGCGGAGATTCCCACGGTGCTGCCTCAGCTGGCGTCACCTCTGGATTCTGAAACCAGATCTGGACCAAGGTTCGAACGCCATGGCCTGGGCCAGCCGCTCTCTGGTGGCGGCGTTGGCACGTGTCTCCTGCACAGCAGGCTCTGCAGGGAATCGCTTGCCCCGGGTCCAGTCTCTCCGCTGTCCTGGTCCTCGGCTCTCGGAAAAGCCGCTCAAGGTGTCATGAGAGCCATCACAGGGAAAGCACCGCATCGGCTTTCCGGGTCCAGCCAGGAGGCTCAGCGCAGACAGCCAGCGGCACTGACGAAGGCCCTCCACAGGTAGGAGGCTCCACCCTGGCTTTGCCCAGCTGGCCTGGACAGCCTGCCTCACCCTCCAGGGGCCCTCCAGCTGCACTCCATGGCCCCAGGTGGGGTGGTGGCGGTGGGGGTTGGGGCATGGGTGAGGTGGGATTGGGGGTGGGATGGGTGTGGCTGGAGGCCAAAGGAGATGCAGTGGAAGGGGCAGAGTTGGAAGGGGTGGATGGGGCTGGTTTTCGAAGGCTGTCTCTCCGGCCTCTCCAGGGATCCCGCTGGGAACTGGAATCCAAGCCCCTGGTTCACGCAAGCTTTCAGCAGGAGAACCAGCCTGGAAGTGTGTGGTGGGAGGTGGAACTGAACCTCCATATGGGTCCGAGTTTTACAGGCTCCCTTCTCCAAAGACACCATGACTGTGGGTGTCGCTTTGCCGCGCATAAAATCTCACCCACGCAGGTGTGTGAGAGGTTCTCGCCGAAGAACAGAACGGTTCCCGTAGACAAGATACATCCCCATGATGGTTTTGACGGCTGACTGCCGTGGTTCGCAACGTGGGGAGTCTGTGTGGCCAGTTTGGAGGAGGGCCAAGAGAGGATGCTCTCTCTCCCTTCCCCTGGATAAGGATTCAGGCTCCGGAAGCAAACCGGCCACATTGTCAGCCTGTCGGGTGGGGGTCGGACATGTGAGCGCCACCGGTGCACTTGCAGAGTCGGTGCCACGGGAATCCGGGGGTCAGGCTTCAGTCCTCCTGAGTGTGGCTCCTCTGTGGTCGGAAGTCGGGGCTGTGTGACTGGCGCTCCCCTGTGGGGCTCGGCCTACAGATGTGTGGTCGGTAAACCACGCGGGTGAATACCCCACGGCAACCCGAGTCCCCGTCTTTTGTCTTTGAGGAAACCGCCCTTTCCTTGGGCGACAGAATAGGGGCGAACGAAATTCCCACCCAGCCGGTTCCCATCCTCAGCCTGGGCCACTCATTTTCCCCGAGCTGGGTTGCTGTTGCTCCAGGAGTCTGGAGACCGCTTTTTCCCCCTGCCTTCCTCCCTCGGTCCCTTGCTCCCTCCCACCCTCCCTCTTTCCCTGTGTCCCTCTGTCTTTCCCTCGGTCCCTCACTGCCTCCCTCTCTCTCTGTCGGGTCAAAGTCCCTCCCTCCATCCCTCCCGCCATCCCTCCCTCCCTGCCTCCTTGCTACAATTCTCTCCGCCTATCTTCCTCCCCATCTCCCTGTTCCCTTCTCTACCCAGCCTGCCTTCCCCGCCTGAAGAGCCCAGCATCCTGGGTGTGCCCTGGGGTCTGGTCTGACATAGCCAACAGGTGCTCCACGTGGCAGCTCCTGGGAGGCCGTGAGAGGCACGGCCAAGTGACAGTGGAGAGGCAGAGGGGTGAGCCCTGGAGCGAGAGAAGGTCTGGACGCTGCCCGTCTGCAGCCAAGTGGGAAGGGGTTCCCAACCCAGCCCAGGGAAGTGACACTGCCGGTGTGCGGGGGTTAGCCAGTGTCAGGCGGGCTGGGGTGGTAGAAAGGCGAGTTTCGCCGGGCGTTCTTTGGCCACAGGAGGCCAGGTGGGGTTCGCAAAACCCAAGGCAGGCTCCAGTAGACAGCCCGCCTGCTGGTATCTGGGCCTGCTCCGGGATCCCCGGGATGCCCAGGAAAGAATTGCAGTTCACTTGTGCGGGAGTTCTCTCCAGCCCAGTCCTAGAGTCAGAAATGCAAAGAGTTCAGCCCGGGAGGGAAGACAAGCCCTCCATGCCCATCCCAAGGTCTCCCACTCAGAGAGTCTGACCGCTCAGTTCCCACTCCCTCACCCCCAGCCCCGCATCCCAAGCTCCTCCAGCAGAGCTCAGTATTCTCGCTGTGGGTGGTTCCAGCCCCGGCAGGCTCTTTCTGGCCATTCCTGCACCTCCCCGACCCCGTTTTCTAGGGAAGGGTGCGCCTGCTGCAGAAACTGCACGCTTACTATCCAGGCAGCAGGATGGAGGGGAGTGGGAGACGAGCCTCGGGCTCCCAAGGTGGGGAGGGCTGGATGGCTTGCCTGTGCTCATGCGGCACGGGACTCTCCAGGGCGAGAAATGCAGAGGTGGGGTCTCGCTGGCTCCTCGCACCGCCTGGCGAACCTGGTTCCTCTGGCACCAGCCCCACTCATGGACTGCCTCTGGGACCTGGTGGGCTCAAGCAGCTCTCACCCTGTGGGTCGCAGTTAGGGCCCCAGTCGTTTTACCCAGAGTGGGGTTCGGCAGGCTGCCGCTGCATGTCCCGATCCTCCGGGCATTTGCTCTGGGTGTGGGGAGGCCACTGAGGAGTCTGAGTGTGGGAGAGGGCCCCTTCGGGTAGAGCCAGGGCGGCGTAGGCAAAATCCCCGCCTGCCGGGGCCACCGACCAGGGAGCAGGTGACACCCGCTGGGGCCACAAGCAAGCGGGCTGCTCAGAAGGGCCAAGCACCTGCCACCCGCCCTCGGTGCCTGGCCTTGGGTTCTGGAAACCAGACATGAATCCTGGGTCTGGAAGGGCCCGGCCCTCTCTGGGCTAGTCCTTCCCTGGTGGCATGCCAGGAATGATATCCTTCTCAAAGGCTCAAAGCAGCAGGGCCGTCTGGGATGAGGTGACGGAGTTCTGCTTTCGCCTGCCTTCTTGCTGGCCACGTCTCCCCGGACAGGGCGGAGATTCCCGCCGGTGCCCTGGCTGGCCACCTCTCGCTCTGGAAACCAGATCTGACCTGACCCAGAATCACCGGGCGGCCTGGGCTGGTGGCTGCTCTCTGGTGGGCGCATGCCCGGGTATCGGCCAGCCAGTGCAAGCAGGCTCACAGGGCCTCGCCACTGAGTCCAGAACACCGCCCTCATCCTTGTCAGCGGGAGGCGTCAGCAGCGTGCCGGGAGAGCTATCAAGGGGAGCACCGCGACTATCTGCACAGCCAGGAGGCCGGCGTAGACAGCCAGTGGCTCTATGAAGGTCCATGCCAGGCAGGAGGTTTCCACCACTTCTTCCCGCTGCTGCCTCAGCCCGGGCCCATCGCCTTCGAGGGGCCCCAGACCGCCCTGAGGCGCAGGGTGGTGGTGGTGCTGGTGGGGGTGGGGGCATTGGGTGTGGTGGGGTTGGCGGGCATGGGAGGGCTGGTGCTGGTGGCCAGAGAGACTTGTGAGCGGAGAGGGAAGGTGAGGTGGGTTTGGTGAGGCTGGCTCTCCGGGCTCTCCAGGAACCCGTGGGAACTGGAAACGCTCCCTAGGTTCCCGCAGCGTCTTCAGTAGAGAGAAACCAGCCTGGAAAGTGCAGTGGAGTGTGGACTTGAAACTCCCGTGTGGGTGCGAGTTTTACAGGCCCCCTCCCTGCGAGAGACACCCGATGTGTGGGTGTCGGCGTTGCCCGTAACAGTCTCACCAGGTGTGGCTCTGGAAGTAGAACCAGGTGAATCCCCAGAGACAAGATACATCCCGAGCATGATGGATCGACGATGGATGCCCGTGTCCTGCAACATGGGGGAGTCCTGCCCGGTCTGACCCGGTTTGGAGGGAGGCCGAAGAGGATGCTGCTCTTCCCTCCCCTGGATGTTTCTGGGTGCCCCCCAGGGCTCGAGAACAAGCGATCAACACGGTCAGCCTCTCGGGTTGGGGGTGGGGCCGGAGAGACGTGAGCTACCAGACACCTTGAAGAGGGCCGAGCGACCTGGAATCCGAAATCAGGCTTCAGTCCTCCTGGGTGGCTCCTCGCGTGCGGTGGTCGCGGCTGTCGGGGCGGCAGCGATGAACGCGGGGCTGGATCCTGGGATTGTGGTAAACCACGTGGGTGGGTAATACCCGCGGCCAAACGAGTCCGTCTTTGGTCTTTGAAACAGCCCATTCCATGCCAGAAGGCGAGGGTGAAACCTTGCGCCCGCCCGACGCCGCTGGCCCTCAGCTTGATGCGAGCATTTTCCCGGCTGGCGGGGCTGCTGTTGCTCCAGGAGTCCCTAGAAAGCTTTTTCTCCCTGCCTTCCTCCCTCAGTCCCTTGCTCCCTCCCGCCCTCCCTCTGTCCCAGTGTCCCTCTTTCTTTCCCTCGGTCCCTCACTGCCTCCCTCTCACTTTGGTCAGTCCCTCCCTCCGTCCCTCCCTCCATCCCGCCCTTCCTGCCTTCCAATATCTCTCCGCCCATCCTTCCGTCCCTCTAGGTCACACGTTCCTCTGTCCACCTGTGCCTGCCTTCCCTCCCGCCTGGAATGGTCAGCATCCCGGGAGTGCAGGTCGGGGTCTGCGATACAACCACCAGAGCTCCACAGTAGCAGCTCACTTGGAGGGCGCAGAGGCACGGGTTCTTGGCGACAGTGGAGTGGAAGGTGCAAAGGGGCAGGTCAGGCAGAGAGTCTTGGACCTGCCCGTTACCCAGGGTTTTGTGGGGCCGGGGTCTCCAACTCCAACTAGGGGTAGGAAGCATAATGCCTAGGCGGAGGGGTAGCCATCGGTCGAAGCGGTGGGGGTGGCAGAAAAACTGAAGGGAAACTCTGCGGGGCTGCTCCACAGGGAAACCCAGGTGGCTGCCACATAAACCAGCGTGCAAGGTGACGGCCATACTGCTGGTACCTGGGCGGCTCGGGATCCCAGGGCAGCCCAGGAAAGAAATGGCAGTTCTCCTTTGTCCGGAGTCTCTCACCGGGCCAGTCCTAGGCAGGAATGCCAGGCGGGTCAGTCGGAGGGAAGACAAGCCCTCCATGCCAGCCAGGGGGTCCCTTGAAAGAGGCCACACCGCCCTGCAGCGACCCGTCTCCAGCCTTGGCGTCCTGGAAGCTCCTCCAGCAGAGCCCGGTATTCTTCCCTGCAGCTGAGGGGCAGGACAGCCAGTGGGCTCTTCCGATTCCTGGACCACCCCTGGGGCCTCGGTTTCTAGGAAATAGTGCGCCTGCTAGAGAGCTCTGAGCAGGGTGGGAGTTCTTCCCAGCAGGCGGAGGGAATGGACATGGCGCCCGGTATCCTGGGAGCAGAGGAGAGAGTGGCGGACGGCTTGCATCACTCCTGCGTGTGCAGGCCCTCGGTGGCACGGGCTGAGAGGGTGGAGCTGCCCCGGCAGGGGTTCCCACGCACCCCGTCTAGGGCCCCGAGCCCCAGCCCCACCACGGACTGCCTGGGGCGTGGGGTGCTTCCTGAAACCTTGGCCCTGTTGCACAGCTTGGCCGGGCCCCTGGCACAGCACCCAGCCTTGAGACAAGAGCGAGCCCGTCGCTGCAGTCCAGGCCCCCAGGCATTTGCGCAGTGCAGATACGAGCGTCTGAGTGGGAGGGGCCGCCGGGGGAGGAGCCAGGGCAGCGTAGGCAAAATCCCGCCTGCAGACCCGACTCAGGGAGCATGGTGACACCCGCCGAGGGCCGCTTTGCAGGGGCCGCCTGCCTGCGCCGGCGCCCTGCCACCCGGTCCCGGGTGCCTGGCCCTTCGGTTCTGAAACCAGACGTGAGTCCTGGACTCCTTGAGGACCGTCTCTCTGTCCAGTCCTTCCATGGTGGCAATGCCTGGATAGCGATCCTTCTCAATGGCTTGGAGCAGCAGGGCAGGCTGGCATGGGTTGACGGAAGTCCGCTTTCGCCTGCCTTCTTGCGGATCGCGTCTCCCCGGACAGGGCGGAGATTCCCGCCGGTGCTGCCTCAGCTGGCGTGACCTCTCATTCTGAAACCTGATCTGGACCCTGGGATCCGTAACGCCGATGGCCTGGGGCAGCTGTTCTCTGGTGGCGATGCCCGGGTACGGGTTCTGCTCACAGCAGGTTTGCAAGGCCTCGCTTTGCCTCGGGGTCCAGATGAGTCTCCTCCACCGTCCTCTTCCTTGGGCTTCCGTTGGGAGAGTAGCGTTGAGAAGTGTCGGAGGAGCACAAGGAGCACCCAGCATGGCGTTCAGTCCACGACCAGGAGAGGCCGCTGGCGCAGACAACCAACAGCATTTACGAAGGCCCACAGGCGGAGGGAGGCTCCACCCACTTCTTGCCTGCCGCTGAGCCCTGGGACGCCCGCCCTCGCCCTCCGAGGGGCCCCAGTGCACTGATGCCCCGGGGCATGGTGGTGCTGGTGGGGTGGGGCATTGGGTGAGGGGGAGTTGGGGGTGTTTGGGAGTGGTTGGGCTGGAGGCCGAGATTAAAGGAAGGGGGAGGGGATGGGGTCAGGGGTGGGTTTGGGTGGGGCTGGCTCTCGGGTCTCTCAGAGTCCACTTTAACTGGGAAGCAGCTCCCTGGGTTCCAGCAGCACGTCTTCAGCAGGGAGAAACCAGCCTGGAAGTGTGGAGTGGAGTATGGAAATGAACCTGCGGGGAGTGGGTCTGAGTTTACAGGCCCCCTCTGCAGCGAACACCCGATGCCTGTGGGTATGCACCGTTTACCCGTGTTTCAGTCCTCACCCATGCAGGTGTGTGGCCGAGACCGAGACTGAAACCTCCAGGAACAAGATGCATCGGCGTGAAGTGGCGGGGCCAGTTCCCGTGTCCCTCAGCGTGATAGAGTCTGGTGTGGCCGGTTTGGAGGGAGGGCGAAGAGAGAATGCTGCTGTTCCTCCCTTCCCTGGATGTTTCTGGGTGGCCGCAGGGCTCCGGATGCAAACCGTCAACAAGTTCAGCCTCTCAGGGTGGGGGTGGGGGCCGGAGGGCGGCTTCTGGCCCCCTTGCAGGGCTGAGCGACGTGGAATCGAAATCCAGGCTTCTGTCCTCTGAATGCTGGCTCCTCATGGTTGTTGGGCGGGGCTGTCAGCTGGGTACTCCTCTGGGGAGCTGGCCTGAGGATGTGTGGTGCGGCCATTCGTGGTGAATACCCCATTGCAACCCGATTCCCCCATCTTTTGTCTTTGAAGCATGACGGCGGAACAGTGAGCGAGGCGGCAATTGCCCCGCCCGGCCGCCGCCCAGCCCTCAGCCAGCCTACAGAACACTGTTTTCCGGGCGGGGGCTGCATTTGCTCAGGTCTGGAGACAGCACTCTCCCCTGCCTTCCTCCCTCGGGTCCCTTGCTCCCTCCCGCCCTCCCTCTGCCCCTGTGACCTCTGTCATTCCCTCAGAACCTCCTGCCTCCTTCTCTCTGTGGTCCAGTCCCTCCCTCCCTCCATCCCTCCCTCCTGCCTTCCCAAAATTCTCCTTACATCCCTTTAATCCCTCTGGGTCTCCGTTCCTCTCTCCACTGCCTTTGTTCAAACCCACGCCTGGAAGGTCAGCATCCCGGGTGTGCCAGTGTGTCTGGTCGTGCAGCTGCCAGGCACTCCCACGGTGGCCCAGTTCCTGGGA
Source organism: Hoolock leuconedys (assembly GCA_023748175.1). Lineage (NCBI taxonomy): Eukaryota > Metazoa > Chordata > Mammalia > Primates > Hylobatidae > Hoolock > Hoolock leuconedys. Next base: position 143,219 of record JAKGGE010002378.1, read on the forward strand.
GGCCGCCAGAGGCGGGTTGGCGGCGGCGATGGGCTCCCGGAGATGCAGAGGCCGAGCAGCTGGAGAGAAAGGTCTGGGCGCTACCCAGGCCGGTGTTTGGCCCGGGGCCGGGGGAGTCTCTCCACCCAGCCCGGGGAGGGCGCGCCGCCAGGGCAGGGGTATCCGATTGGTCAGGCGAGGGTGGAGTTGGCCCGGGAAGGCAAAGAGAGCTCTGCCGGGTTTGCTCCCACAGGGAGGCCAGGTGGCTGCCGCCAAGCCCGCGCGTTGCGGCCCACCTGCTGGGCCTGGGCCGGTTTGGGATCCCAGGAAGCCCAGAGCAATGGCGGAACAGCATGCAGATTCTAGCAGGGCCCAGTCCCACAGGAGGCAGGAATGCCAGGTGGGTCAGCCGGAGGAGAGACCGCGACCCTCCATGCCCAGCCAGGGTTTCCCGTGAAGAGAGCCCACGCCCTGCCAGGCCCGTCCCCAGCCCGCGTCCTAAACCTCCTCCAGCAGAGCCCGGTACTCTTCCTCGCTGAGGGGTGTTTCCAACCCAGCGGGCTCTTCTGCATCCTGCAGCTACCCTGGGGCCTCGGTTTCCCAGCAGAGGTGTGCGCCTGCTGCAGAAACTCTTGGCACGACAGGAGCTCATCCAGCAGCAGGCGGGAGGGTGGAGGCGAAGCCGGGCTCACGAGCAGTGGGAGGCACTTGAAGGCTCATCTTCTCACGGCCGGAGCCGTCCGGGCAGGCTGGGGTGGGGAGGCACTGGCTTGTGAGACCCCATGCAGCGGCGACCTAGGGCTAGCCACAGCCCACCCTGGACTGCCTGGGAAGTTGGTGGTGCATGCACGTGTCCAGGCCTTCTCTCCTCGGGGCTTTCGCCCTGTACTCCCCGTGCTTCATAAACGTGCCTCTGCGGCCTCCCAGGAGCTGCCACCATGGAGTGCCTGGCGGCTGTACGCAGACCCCAGACCCCGGGCACACCCGGGATGCTGACCCTTCCAGGCGGGAGGGAGGGCAGGCACAGGTGGAGAGAGGAACGGGAGACCTACAGGGGACGGAAGGATAGGCGGATATATTTTGGAAGGCAGTGTGGGAGGGATGGAGGGAGGGAGGGATGGAGGGACAGACCGAAGAGGGAGGCAGTGAGCGGAGGAAGACAAGAGGGACACAGGGACAGAGGGAGGGGGGAGGAGCAAAGGGATGAGGGAGGAAGTGAGGGGCGTCGGGTGTCCGGACTCCTGGAGCAGCAGCAACCATGCTTCTTGCTTAGCAGTAGGAGCAGGGCTGAGGGCTGGGCGGTGGCAGGTGGAGTCACTTCGTTTGCCCCCTCCGTCACTTAAAGGGAATGGGCGGTTTCCTCAAAAAGAGAGCGGGGAATTGGGTTGTAGTGGGCTGTTCCCACCCACGTGGTTTACAGACCCACTTTTGTCCCAGGGCCAGGCCCACTTGGTGGAAACCTGGCGATGGCCCGACCACCGACCACAGAGGGAGCCACCTCCAGGAGGGACTGCAAACCTGATTTCGGATTCAGAACCACTCGGCCCTCTGCAGGGGTTCCATAGCTCACGTCTCTCGGCCCACCCCCAGCAGAGAGGCTGGCCATTGTTGACGGTTTTGCTTCGAGCCATCCAGGCACAAACAAACACATCCAGGGAAGGGGAGGAAGAGCAGCATCCTCTCTTACGCCCTCCCCTCAAACGGCCACACATGAACCCGTTGTGGGACATGGGGAATCCATCGTCAAGCCATCGCGAGAAGTATCTTGCCTCAGGGTTTTGCTCTGGTCTTCGACGGGGGCCACACACCTACATTAGGTGAGACTGTCACCCGGCTTAGCAGCGACACCCACAGGCATCCCGGTGTCTTAGCAGACGGGGGGGCATGTAAACTCCAGAGACCCACCCAGGGAGGTTCAGTTCACAATCACTCCACCCTGCCAGACTGGTTTCTCCTGCTGAAGGCGTGGGAACAAGGGGCCTTCCATTTCCCGGCGGGATCCCTGGAGGCCTGAGGCCAGCACCCGAGAAACCCACCCCACTCACCTTTCCTCTCCCCTTCGCTACGTCTCTCTGGCCTCAGCCACCTCCCCTGCCAACCCCACCACCTCCTGTCACCCCACCCCACCGGCACGCCCGGGGGCATAAGTTTGCTGAGGGCCCATCTCGGTGAGGGCTGTCCCAGGAGCTCAGCGCCGGGCAGAAGGGTGGAGCCACCCTGCCTGTGGGCCTCCGTAAGAGCCGCTGGCTCTCTGCGACGACCACCTGGCTGGACCGGAACACCATGCGGTGCTCCCCGGGATGACTCTCCCGACACCTTCGAACGGCACACTCACCGTGGAAACCCGAGGCGGGGCGGCGGAGGGCTGTCTGGACCCCTAGGCAGAAGCAGGGCCTGTGAGACCTGCTTTGAGCAGAACGGTACGGGCATAGCCACCAGAGAGCGACTGGCGTAGGCCATTGGCGTTCGGGCGAGTCCGAATCTGGTTTCAGAGCGAGAAGTCACGCCGGCTGGGCACCAGCGGGGAATCTCGCCCTGGCGGGAGAAGCCAGCCCATGAAGGCAGGCGGACCTCCGTCACCCCATCCCAGGCGGCCCAGCTGCTCGAGCCCCTCTGAGCAGGATCCGCTTTCCCAGGCGTGTCACCAGGAAGGGACTGGACAGGGGAAGCGGTCCTCGAGGAGTCAGGATTCCCGTCTGGTTTCAGAACCCGAAGGACCAGGCACGGGACCCGGGTGTGAGGCGCCCGGCCCTTGCGCAGGCGACCCCTACTGTGGCCTTGGCACATGTCATTCTGATCCTAGTGGGAGTGGCACCGGCGAGCATGGTTACCTCTTGCCGCCCTGGCTCCCTACGAAGGGGCCCTCCCACTCTCAGACGCCTTGGTGGCCTCCACACCCCCATAGCAAATGCCCAGGGAACTGGGACCCACAGTGCGAGGGCCTGCCGGGACCCTGAACCGTGGGACAGCCAGGGCCCACTCAAGCTGGGCCACAGGGCCAAGGCATGCTTGCGCCACCCACGTCCCGGGGCAGTCCGTGGTTGGCCTGCGGTGAGGGGACCCAGGTCGCCGGGGCGTCGTGGGAACCCCAAGCCGGGGCAGCTCCACCTCCCCAGCCCGCGCCCCCGGAGGGCTCATGCCGCGGGAGCAGATGCAAGCCGCTTCAGGGGCTCCCTCCCACCGCCACACAGGAGCCTGGGGCTGGAGTCTGCACTCCCCTCCGGCCTGCTGCTGGATGAGCTACTGGCGTGCCCAGAGTTACTACAGCAGGCGCACACTTTCCTAGAAACCGAGGCCCCGGGGGAGCTGCAGGTCTCGGAAGAGCCCTCCGGGCCTCCCTCAGAGGAGAGGGAGGAATACTGGGCTCTACTGGAGAGATTTGGGGGCCCGGCAGGCTGGGAGGTGTGGCAGGGTGGTGGCCTCTCTTTCAGCGGGTAACCCCTGGCTGGGCATGGAGGGGCGTGTCTTCCCTCCGGGCTGACCCGCCTGGCATTCCTGCCTCCTAGGACTGGGCCCGGTGTGAGACTCCGCACAAAGGAGAACTGCCATTCTTTCCTGGGCGTCCCGGGGATCGTGGAGCCGGCCCAGGTACCAGCAGGCGGGCCGACTGCACACGCACGATGTCACGGGCAGCCACCTGTCATCCTGTGGGAGTAGCCTCGTCAGAGCTCTCTTGCTTTTCCGCCAACCCAACCCGCCCGACCACCGGCTACCTCCCGCCCCGGCAGTATGCGTCCTTCCCCGGGGTTGGTGGAGGCTGTCGCCCGAGGCTCCCGGGCCCGCCCGCAGCGTCCAGGCTTCTCTCCCTTCCAGGGCTCGCCGCTTCTGCGCCTCCTCTCCACCATCGCTCGCCAAGCTGTGCCTCTGCGGCCTCCCAGGAGCTGCCACCGTGCAGTGCCTGTGACTGTCACAGACCCTGACCCGGGCACAACCGGGATCTGTCCGCCAGACGGGAGGAAACTGCCCTGGGTGGAGAGAGGAACAGGAGGCAATGGGGGATGGAAGGATGGGCGGAGAGACTGGGAGAGCAGGGAGGAGGGATGGAGGGAGGAGGGAGGGACTGACCAACAGAGTGGGAGGCAGTGAACAGAGGGAATGACAGTGGGACACTGGGACAGAGGAGGCGGGAGGGAGCAAAGGGACGAGGGAGGGTAGGGGCTTGGTCTCGGAGTCCTGGGCAAGGCGGCCCGATGCTCGAGGGAAAGCGGTAAAGTGCCAGTAGCGGGCTGAAGCTGGGCGCCGGCTGGCAGGGCACTCGTTCGCCCCCGTTCCGTCGCCCAAGGAATGGGCGGTTTCCTCAAAGACAAAAGACAGGGACTCGTATTGCCGTGGGGTTTTCACCCACATGGTTTACCGAGCACACATCCGCAGGCCGAGCCCCGCAGCAGAGCGCCAGGCCAACAGCCCTGACCACTGGCCACAGAGGAGCCACACTCAGGAGGACTGAAGCCTGATTTCCAGATTCCCATGTAGAAACCGGCCCCTGTGGAGAGGTGTTAGCTGACGCTCTCAGGCCTCCCACCCGAGGCTGACCATGTTGGTTTGCTTCGAGGCCCTGTGGGCACCCAGAAACATCCAGGAAGGGAGGAAGAGCAGCATCCTCTCTTAGCCCTCCCTCAAATAAACCACACTTAGATACCCCGTTGCAGGACCGAGATCCATCATCAAGTCATGTGACACCCGGGGATGTATCTTGTCTCTGGGGTTTTGCTCTGGTCTTCGGCGGGAGCCACACACTTCGCGATGGGTGGGTGCATCGCGACAGCGGCGACACACACTGGCATCGGGTGTCTTCGTGGAGGGTGGCCTGTAAAACTCAAGAACCACCACGGAGGTTCAGTTCCACACTCCGCTCCACCCTTCCAGGCTGGTTTCTCCACTGGGGGCGCGTGGAACCCAGAGTAGCTTCCAGTTCCAGGATGGAGGCCAGAACACAGCACCTGCCCGGCCCAACCCCTCACCCCTTCCCCCTCTCCCACTTCCGCTGCGTCTCTCGGCCTCCATTACCCCTCCACACCCCCACAGCCCACCTCACCCAATGCCCCACCCCACCAGCACCACCATGCCCCGGGGCATTGCCCTGGGGTCCCTCATTGGGGGCAAGGGCAGGCTGTCCCATGGCTCAGCTGCATGCAGAAGGGGTGGAGCCTCGCGCCTGTGGCCGCCCGTGGAGTAGCTGGCTGTCGCCGGCCCCTGGCGAGACCGGGCGACTGCCCGGTGTTCCCCGATGGCTCTCCGACGCTTTGGATGGCACCCGCCCACGAGAGCCCGAGGGGGCCGAGGACAGCGGAGGAGACTAGTCTGGACCCGAGGCAAAGCGAGGCCCTACAACCTGCTTTGAAGGACCATTGCAGACATTGCCGCAGGTACTGCTGGCCCGGCCATGCGGCTTCGGGGAGTCCAGGGTCCAGATCTGGTTTCAGAATGAGAGGTCCGCCAGCTGAGGCAGCACCAGCGGGAATATCCGCCCTGGACAGGGGAGGCAGCAGTCGCCAAAGAAGGCGAAGCAGTGGACCTCGATCACCCCATCCCAAGCCGGCCTACTTCTCCAAGACTTTCAGAAGGATGGCTTTCCCGGCATTGCCACCAGAGTAGTGGCCAGAGAGATGGGCCTCTCCGGGAGGTCAGGATTCACGTGGTTTCAGAACGGGCCAGGCACGGGGACAGGGTGGCAGTGTGCCCGGCCAAGCCCGACCTACAAAGCGAAGACCCGGATCCACCCTGCCTCCCCTGGTTGGTAGCCCGGCGGGAAGAGGGGATTTTGCCTACGCATCCCTGGCTCCCCCAGAAGGGGCCCTCTCCCACCCTCAGACGCCTCGGTGGCCTCCGCACCCCGAGCAAATTCTCTGGGGAATGGGAACCGCAGCGTGATGGCCTGCCGGGCCCCTGCGCGGTGGGACAGCCAGGACGCGCTCAAGCTGGGCCACAGGGCCAAGGCGTGCTGCGCCTGCGTCCCAGGGCAGTCCATTGGTGGGGCTGGGGCCAGGGGACCCGGGAGTGGCGAGGGTGGCATGGAACACAAGGCGGGCCAGCTCCACCTCCCCAGCCCGCGCCCCCGTAGGGCTCCGGCGTGAGAGCAGTGCCACAATCGCCGGGCGCCCTCCCCACCGCCCAGAACCCCGTCTCCACTCCCTCCGGCCTGCTGCTGGATGGGCTCCTGGCGTGCCCAGAGACCTGGAGCAGGCACCCCTCCTAGAAACGAGGGCCCGGAGGGGCACAGGAATGCATAAGAGCCACTTTGGGCTGGAAACATCCTGGCGAGGAAAGAATACGGGCTCTGCTGGATTAGCTTTGGGGCCCTTGGGCTGGGGGCCGGGGTTGTGGAAGGCGGTGGCTTCTCTCTTTCTTGGGAACCCCTGGCTGGGCATGGAGGGCGTGTCTTCCCTCGGGCTGACCGCCTTGCATTCCTGCCTCCTAGGACTGGGCCCGGTGAGAGACTCCGCACAAAGGAGAACTGCCATTCTTTCCTGGGCGTCCCGGGGATCCGGGAGCCGGCACAGGTACCAGCAGGCGGGCCGTCTACCGCGCACATGCGGTTTGCGGGCCAGCTATCCTTCTCCTGTGGGAGGGAGCCTGGCAGAGCTCTGTGCCTTTCCACCACCCCACCCCAGCCTGACCACCCGGCTAACCCCTGCAGCCCAGGCAATATGTGTCCTTACCTTGGCTGGGTGGAGAACCCCGTCCCGCGAGACACCAGGCCCGGGCAGCGTCCAGGCCTTCTCTCCCTCCCAGGGCTTGCCCCCTCTGCGTCTCCCCACCACCGTCGCTCGCCAAACCTTGCCTCTGCGGCCTCCCAGGAGCTGCCACTGTGGGCATACAGGCTGTATGCGGACCCCGACCCGGGCACTAGGATACTAATCTCAAGCGGGAGGAAAACAGGCTATGGAAAGAACAGGAGACAAGGAAGAAGGAATGAAGCGGAGAAAGACAAGGCTCCTGGAGGAAGGATGGAGAAGGAAGGAAGGAAGGACAAACCGACAAGGAGAACAGTGGAGAGATGAAAGGACAAGGACAACAGAGGAGTGGGTGGGAGGACAAGTGAGACAGAGAGGCATGATCTCGGACTCCCTGGAAGCCTTTCTCCCTCTGCCCCTCAAGGATATATTTTTTATAACTTATAAACTAAAGGTTAAACTGACGAGATGGGGCACTCGTTCACCCCTGTTCCATCGCCAAAGGAATGGGCGGCTTACTCAAAGACAAAAGACGGGGACTCGGGTTGCCGTGGGGCATTCAGACAAGTGGTTTACTGACCATACATCCGCAGGCCGAGCCCTGCAGCGGGGCGCCAGGCTGACAGCCCCGACCACCGACCACAGAGGAGCCCCACTCAGGAGGACTGAAGACTGATTTTGGATTCCATGTCGCTCGGCCCTCTGCAAGGGGGCCGGTAGCTCACGTCTCTCCGGCCCCACCCCCACCCCGAGAGGCTGACCATGTTAACCAGTTTTTGGCCTGAGACCTGGGCTGCCCAGAAACCTCAGGGAAGGGAGGAAGAGCAGCATCCTCTCTTCGCCTCCTTAAACCGGCCACACAGCAGAATCCCACATTGCGGGACACGGGAATCCATCGTCAAGCCATCATGCCGGGGATGTATCTTCTCTCTGGGGTTTCGCTCTGGTCTTCGACGTGGGCCACACAACTGCGTGGCTGAGAGTATCACGGCAATAGCGACACACACAGGCATCGGGTGTCTTCACGGAGAGGCAGCTGTAAAACTCAAGACCCACACGGATGTTCAGTTCCACACTCCACTCCATTCTTCCAAGCTGGTTTCTCCTGCACGAAGGCAGCGTGGGAACAGGGCGGCTTCCAGTTCCTGTGGGATCTAAGAAGCCAGGAGTGCCAGCCTCCACCCGAAACAAACCCACCTCACCCCTTACCCCTCTTCCCCTTCTGCTGCATCTCTCTTGCCTCCGGCCCCACCCCTCCCACCCCCCCAACCCCACCTCACCCAATGCCCCCACTCCCACCAGCACCACAACGCCCTGGCGGAATCATTGTGCTGGGGCCCCTCGGAGGGCGAGGGGCAGGCATCAGGAGCTCAGCTGGCAGGCAAGAAGGGTGGAGCCTCCCTACATAATAACAAATGCGTGCTGCTGGTTGTCTGTGCCGGCCTCCAGGCTGGACCAGAATGCCTTGCCGTGCTACCCGCGATGGCTCTCCCGACACCTTTGAACGTCACCCTCCCCACAGAAGCCAGAGGACGAGGATGGCAGAGGAGACTCGTCTGGACCCCGAGGAAAAGCGAGGCCCTGCAAGCCTGCTTTGAGCAGAACCCGTTCCCAGGCATTGTCACCAGAGAATGGCTGGCCCAGGCCATCGGGGTTCCGGAGCCCAGGGTCCAGATCTGGTTTCAGAACGAGAGGTCATGCCAGCTGAGGCAACACCGGTGGGAATCTCCGCCCTGGCCAGGGAGATTTGGCCCGCAAGAAGGCAGGCGAAAGCGGACCTCCGTCACCCCATCCCACATGGCCCTGCTGCTCGAGACTTTGAGAAGGATAAACTTTCCCGCGCTTACGCCACCAGGAAGGACCAGCCAGAGACGGGCCTCCCAGAGTCCAGGATTCACGTCTGGTTTCAGAACCGGGCCGAGCACAGGACCGGGTAGCAGGAGCGTCGGCTGCGCGAAGGCGGCACCTGCAGCGGCCTCGGTGTCCTGTGCTCCCTGATCGGTGGCGGCAGGCGGTGGATTTGCCTCGCGCCCTGGCTCCTCGAAGGGGCACTCTCTAACCCTCAGACGCCTCGGTGGCCTCCGCAACACCCGAACAAATGCCCGGGGGACCGGGACCCGCAGCGCGATGGACTGACGTAACCCTGCATGGAGGGACACCCAGGGCCCACTCAAGCTGGGCCAAAGGACCAAGGCGTGCTTGCGCCACCCATGACCCAGGGCAGTCCGTGGTGCGGCTAGGGCCAGGGGCCCCAGGTCGCCGAGGCGGGGTGGGAACCCCAAGCCGGGGCATCTCCACCTCCCCAGCCGGCGCACCCTGAGGGCTCTGTGCAGCAGGAGCAGATGCAACCCGTCTGGGTGCCTTCCCCACCACCCCAGCAGCCCGGGCGCTCGTCTCCAATCCCCTCCGGCCTGCTGCTGGATGAGCTCCTGCTGTGCCCAGAGTTTCTGCAGCAGGTGCACCCTTTCCTAGAAATTGAGGCCCTGGGGGAGCTGCAGGAACCGGAACAGCCCGAAGTGCTGGAAACACCCCTCAGTGAGGAAGAACACCGGGCTCTGCTGGAGGAGATTTAGGATGCGGGCTGGGGACAGTGTTGCGGCAGGGCGGTGGCCTCGATTTCGCGGGGAACCCTGGTTGGGCATGGTGGGGCGTGTCTTCCCTCCGGGCTGACCCACCTGGCATTCCTGCCTCCTAGGACTGGGCCCGGTGAGAGACTCCGCACAAAGGAGAACTGCCATTCTTTCCTGGGCATCCCGGGGATCCCGGAGCCGGCCCAGGTACCAGCAGGTGGGATATCTACCGCTCACGCGCGAGTTTGTGGGCAGCCACCTGGCCTCTTGTGGGAGCAGCCCGGGAAGAGCTCTCTTGCATTTCCACCACCCCACCCCCGCCTGACCACGGCTACCCCCGCCCCGGCAGTATGCATCCTTCCCCGGGCTGGGTGGAGACCCCCGTCCCGCGAAACACTGGGCTCCGGCACCATCCAGGCCTTCTCTACCTCCCGGGGACTCGGCTCCCTCTGCGCCTCTGCTCCAATGTCACTCGCCAACCCGTGCCTCTGCAGCCTCCCAGGAGCTGCCGTGAAACACCACAGCCACTATCACGCGAACCCCAGACCCGAGGCACACCAGGGATGCCCAGCCCTTCCAGAAGGCAGGCACAAGTGGAGAGAGGAAAAGGGAGACCTAGAGGATGGAAGGATGGGCGGAGAAGACTTTGGAAGGCAGGGAGGGAGGGATGGAGGAGGAAGGAGGAGGACCCCGAGCCGATAGGGAACAGGGAGGCAGTGAGGAAGGAAAGAAAGACAGAGGGACACAGGGACAGCCAGAGGCGGGAGAGAGCAAAGGGACCAGCCGGAGGAAGGCAGGGAGAAAAGCGGTCTCTGACTCCTGGAGCAACAGCAGCCCAGCTCGGGAAAGCGTGGCAGCATGGAGGCTGAGGCTGGCGGCGGCGATTGGGGCTGCATTCGCCCCGTTCATCGCCAAAGTAATAGGCGGTTGCCTCAAAGACAAGAGGCGAGGGCACTGGGTGTAGTAGAGTGGGGTATTCACCCACGTGGTTTACCTACCATACATCCCCTGGCCAAACCCCACAGCAGAGTGCCAGGCTGACAGCCCCGACCACCGACCACAGAGAAGCCACACTCAAGAGGACTGAAGCCTGATTTCGGATTCCACGTCGCTTGGCCCTCTGCGTGGTGGCCGGTAGCTCAAGTCTCTCCAGACCCACCCCCACAGCGAGAGGCTGACCATGTTGACAGTTTGCATCCGGAGCCTTGTGGGCACCCAGAAACATCCAGGGAAGGGAGGAAGAGCAGCATCCTCTCTTCGCCCTCCCTCCAATCAGGCCACCGCAGACCGCCATGGACACGGAATCCATCGTCAAGCCATCACGCCGGGGATGTATCTTGTCTCTGGGGTTTTGCTCTGGTCTTCGACGGGAGCCACACACCTGCGTGGGTGAGACTGTCACGGCAACGGCAACACACACAGTCATTGCGTCTTCAAGGAGAGGGGCCTGTAAGACCTGGGTTGCTGAGGTTCAGTTCCACACTCCACTCCACACTTCCTGGCTGGTTTCTCCTGCTGAGATGCAGAATCCCAGGGATAAGCTGGCACCTGCTGGGATCCCTTAGAGAGGTCTGGAGAGCCAGCCCACCCAAACTCCACTCCTCACCTGCTCTCCCTCCTCTCCCCTTCCGCTAAGCTCTCTGCCTGCTCCACCCTCCTACTCCCCGCTTCAACCCCACCTCACCCAATGCCCCCACCCCCACCAGCACCACCACACCCCGGGGGCATCAGTGCACTGGGGCCCCTCGGAGGGCGGGCTGTCACAGGCCTCAGCCGGGCAGGCAAGAAGTGCAGGGAGCTCCCTGCCTGTGGATCTCCAGAAGGCCGCTGGCTGTCTGTGCTGGCCTCCTGTCGACTGAACGCCAGGCTTCCTCTGCTTGTTTCTCCCGACATTTCAAACGGCACCCTCCCCTGCGGGAAGCCAGCGATGAGTGATGTGATGAGGAGACTCGCTCTGACCTCGAGGCAAAGCAAGGCCCTGGGAGCCTTCTTTGTGCGGAACCCGTATCCGGGCATCGCCACCAGAGAACGGCTGGCCCAGGACATCGGCGTTCGGGAGCCCAGGGTCCAGATCTTGTTTCAGAACGAGAGGTCACGCCAGCTGAGGCAGCACCGGCGGGGAATCTCCGCCCTGGGCGGGGAGACGCGGCCCTCAAGAAGGCAGGCGAAAGCGGACATCCGTCACCCCATCCCTGACGCCCTACTTCTCCAAGCCTTTGAGAAGGATCGCTTTCCAGTCATCGCCACCAGGGAAGGAATGGCCAGAGAGACGGGCCTCCCAGAGTCCAGGATTCACGTCTCGTTTAAGAAAAGAAGGGCCTGGCACCAGGGACCAGGTGACAGGGGTGCCGGGCGCGACGAGGGCGCCCCTGCAACGCTGGACTCCCTCGGCGGGTGTCACACCTCTCCTGGTCGGGTGGGCCCAGCGAGTGCGGGGGATTTCAAGCCGCCCTGGCTCCTCCCTGAATGGGACCTCTCCCACCCCTCAGACGCCACGGTGGCCTCCGCGACACCGAAAGCAAATGCCCTCGCGGGACGGAAACTCCATGTACATACTGCTGCCCTCAGCGGGACATCCAGGGCCTCGCTCAAGCTGGGCCATCAGGGACAAGGCAAGTGCTTGCGCTCACCCACATCCCAGGGCAGTCCGTGGTGTGGCTGGGGCCAGGAGTCCCTGCTCCCCTCGGGCCATGGGAAACCCGGCTGTGCAGCTCCACATCCCAGTCCCATGCCACCGGAGGGCCCGCCGCGAGGGAGCAGCATTTGCCGTCCGGGCGCCCACCCCACCACCCCAGGATCACGGGTGCTCATCTCCACTCCCCTCCGGCCTGCTGCTGGATGAGCTCCTGGCGTGCCCAGATTTTCTGCAGCAGGCGCACCCTTTCCTAGAAATCGAGGCCCCGGGGGAGCTGCAGGAACCGGAAGAGCGCGCCAGGCAGGAACCAACCATCAGTGAGGAAGAATACAGGGCCTCATGTAGGAGCCGCCAGGGACGCGAAGCTGGGGGACTCCAGGTCAGCGAAGGGCGGTGGACTCTCTTTCGCGGGGAACACCTGGCTGGGCATGGAGGGGCGTGTCTTCCCTCTGGGGTGACACGCCTTGCATTCCTGCCTCCTTGGACTGGGCCCGGTGACAGACTCTGCAAAAAAGGAGAACTGCCATTCTTTCGTGGGCATCCCGGGGATCCCGGAGCCGGCCCAGGTACCAGTAGGTGGGTCGCCTCACAAGCACGCCAGGTTTATGGCAGCCACCTGGCCTCCTGTGGGAGCAGCCCCGGCAGAGCTCTCTTGCCTTTCCGCCACCCCACCCCCGTCTGACCACAGGCTCCCCCCGCCCCGGCAGTATGCGTCCTTCCCCGGGCTGGGTGGAGACCACCGTCTCTCACAAACACCTGGGTCTCAGCAGTGTTCAGGCCTTCTCCCTGCCTGCCTCGCCAAGGCTTGCCTCCGGCCAAGCTTCCACTGTCGCCTTTTCCCGAGCCACTGTGGCTCTCCCAGGAGCTGCCACTGTGCCTGGTGGCTGCATATGCAGACCCCAGACCTGGGCATTCAGGGATGCCCAACCCTTCCAGGCGGGAGGAAGGCAGGCACAGGTGGAGAGAGGAACGGAGACCTAGAGGATGGAAGGATGGGCGGAGAGACTTTGAAGGCAGGGGAGGGTGGGATGGAGGGAGGAGGGAGGGAGAGACCGACCGAACAGGGAGAGGGTAGCAGTGAGGAATGGAGGAAAGCCCAAGGACACTACGGTCAGAGGGTGTGCGGGAGGAGAACGTGAGAAGGCAGGGTTAAAAGTAGTCTCCAGACTCCCAGATAAAAGCAGCACCGCTACCGGAAATCCCAAGCTGCCTGCATGTGGGCTGAGGGGCTAAAGGTGCCGGTAGGGCACTGTCTGCCCCGCCCGGCCCATAATGGGTTGCCTCAAAGACAAAGACGTGTACTGTGGTAGTCGTGGGTATTCACCCAATGGTTTACCTACCATGGCCCCTGGCCAAACCCCCACAAGTAGAGTGCCAGGTTGACAGCCCCGCACCACCCACCACAGTATAGCTTCACACTCAAGAGGACTGAAGCCTGATTTCGATTCCACGTTGTTGGGTTCTCCAAGTGGTGGCTGTAGCTCAAGTCTCTCCAGACCCACCCCACAGCCAGAGGCTGACCATGTTGACAGTTTTAACTGAGCCTTGTAAAGTAACCCAGAAACATCCAGGGATGGGAGGAAGAGCAGCATCCCTCTTCGCCTCCTCCAATCAGGCCACACCGCAGACCTCTTAATGCTATGGGATTTGATGGGAATCCACGCCAAGCCACATCACTGGGATGTATCTTGTCTCTGGGGTTTTGTGTTCTGTCTCTGACGGAGCCACACACCCGCGTATTGAGACTGTCACGCAACGCTAGCCACAGTCATTGGGTGTCTCATGGAGAGGGGGGCCTTGTAAGACTCAAGACCCACATGAGGTTCAGTTCCACACCCACCCACACTTCCTGGCTGAGTCGTTGAAGATGCGCGGGAACCCAGGGAGCGGGTTTCTCTGGGCACCCGGGATCCCTAGAGAGGCCCGGAGAGCCAGCCCAACCCGAACCCACCCCTCACCCGCTCTCCTCCCCCTTCCGTCTCTGGCCTCCCCGCTCCACCCTCCCACCCCAACCCCAATTCCTCAACCTATGACCTCATTCTCCCCACTCAAAGTGCACCACCACACCCCGGGGCATCAGTGCACTGGGGCCCTCCGGCGGCTTAGGCGGCCGTCACAGGTCTTCTGCCAGCTGCAGGCAAGAAGCAGTGGAGCCTCCCTGCCTGTGGACCTTTCAAGTGGGCCGCTTGGTTGTTCAGGAAGATGGCCTCCCCTGGCTGGACCGTGGGAACGCCGTGGCGGTGCTTCCCCGCTTGCCCTCCCACACTCAAACGCACCTCCCCGCGGAAGCCCAAAGGGATGAGATGGCGGAGGAGACTCGCCTGGGACCCCCGAAAGCGGCAAGCGCCCTGGAGCTCTTTGCGCGGAACCCGTATCCGGGTGGACACGCCACCCAGAGAACGGGCCCAGGGCATCGCCGCTCGTGGTTCCAGTCCTGACCTGCTCAGAACGCAGAGGTCACGCCAGCTGAGGCGCACCGGCGGGAATTTCCTTCCCATGGCATCGCCCTCAAGAAGGCGCAGGCATAAAGCGGCTATCCTGTCACCCCATCCCCTGACTCGCCCCCACTTCCAAGCCTTTCGAGAAGGGATCGCTTCCAGTCACCACCAGGAAGGAATGGCTAGAGAGACGGGCCTCCCAGAGTCCAGATTCACGTCTCGTTTAAGAAAAGAAAGGCCTGGCACCAGGGACCAGGTGACAGGGCGCCGGCGCACGCAGGCGTCCCCTGCAACGCGGACCCTCAAGGAAATACAATTTCTCCTGGGTCGCGCTCAAGCGAGGTGGGGATTTTTCCTAAGCCGCCCTGGCTCCTCCTGAATGGGACCTCTCACCCTGACGCCACGGGTGGTTCCTCAAGACACCCCGCTGAAAGTAAAATGCTCTGGACGGGAAACTTTACGCCATGGCTCGCCGCCCCTGTGCGTGGACATCCAGGCCTGCCTGCTGGGCCACAGGACAGCAAAGTGTTTGCCGTTCCACATCCCAGGACCGTGGTGTGGCTGGGGCCAGGAGTCCCTGCTCCCTGGGGCGTCATGGGAAACCGAAGCCAGGGCAGCTCCACATCCCCAGTCCGCGCCACCGGAGGGCTCCGCGTCGCAGGAGCAGATGCAAGCCGTCCGGGCGCCCACCCCACCACCTCAGGGAAATATCTTCATTTCTCTTCTCGCTCGATGCTGGATGAGTTTCGGCGCCCAGATTTTCGTGGAAGTGACTTTCCTAGAACAGCGGGAGTTGTAGGAAATCGGAAGAGCGCCAGGCAGGAAACCAAATTATTGCGAGGAAAGACATAGGCTTCCCGCTGGAGCGTCAGGACGCCAGCTGGGGACGAAAATGCTGAAGTGGACTTTTCGCGGGAATACCTGGCTGGGCATGGGCGGTTTCCTTCTGGGCGATATCGCTCGCATTCCTGCCTCCTGGACTGGGCTCGTGACAGACTTCTGTGGTGAGAACTGCCATTTTTCGCACCGGGAGCCCGAGCCGCCCAGTAAGCCAGTAGGTGGCCGCCTTCCTCACAAGACGCAGCGCGGAAATACCTGCCTCTTGTAAATAGCTTGCTCGCTACCTCACTTCCCGTTCCGACTATGCCGTAGTATGCGCCCTTCAGGTTGCGATTACCGCTCCCGGCTCGAAGTAGTGTTCAGGCCTTCGCCCGCTCGCCGCCGTTTCGCCGAGCCAGCCGTTTCTCAACTCATGTTATTGTAATTTTCCTGTGAGCGTTACTGTTTTGCGGTTGCAGGTAGACTCAGACTCAAGTACTAGGATGTGCCAACCTTCAGTAGTGGAAGGCACAGGTAGAGAATGGAGATTTAGGCTGGTGATACAGCAGACTTTGGAAGGTGAGGTGGGATGGAGGGAGGGGAGGGAGGAGAGACTGACCTATTGGTGGGAGAGGGTAGCAGTGAGAATGGAGTGGTGCCTGCGATACATGGTCGGTATGGGAGGGAGTGCGAACGAAAGGGTAGCGCAGGGTTAAAAGTAAGCCCCAGACTCTAGAGCAAAGCAGCACCGCTCGGAGAATCCGTACCACGCACCCAGGCCAGCGGCACCGGCGGGCAATTCCGCTGCTCGCTCCAATGCACAAGTAATGCGCGGTTTCCTCAAAGCATTGGCCAGACGGGTCACTGGTTACGGGGTGTTTCACCACGTGATCAATTACACAAACCCCAGGCCGAAGCCTTCGCGATTAGAGCGCTAGGTCAGGCGTTCTCGACCACCTACCACAGGTTGTTAATTTCGAGGGAACAAAGCCTGATTTCGATTCCATCGCCACAGCCTGCAGAAAGCTGGTAGTCACATCTCCCGCCCGCCCTCGCTCTTCAGAGCGAGCGTTGATGCAGCGAGCCTCGAGTTTCACAGAAATATCTGATGTGGTGGAAGAAAGGCACTTCTCTCACTTCCTCCAAACCGGCCGCACCCCAGACACCCCACAGTGCCGGACACGGGAATCCATTGTCAAGCCATCACGCTTTGCATGGTCTTGTCTGGGGATTCCTCTGGTCTTTACATGTTGTTTCACACACCCGCAGTGGAACTGTCATGGCAACGCAACACCCTACAGGCATCGGGTGCTCCTCGCATAGGTCAAACTCAAGACCCGGAGGTTCAGCTCCACACTCCACCCACACCTCCAGACAGTTTTCTTTGAGTTTTACAGGCCCTCCTGCATGACCCCAAGCCTGTGGGTGTCGCCACAGCCAGGACAGTCTCAACCACGCAGGTGGGTGGCTCCCGTACCAAGACCAGAGCGAAACCTCAGGAGAAAGATCCATCCCGCCACATCATGACCTCGTGTCCCGCAACGGGAGTCTCATGTGGGCGCAATAGGGAGGGCGCAAGAGAGGGATGCTGCTCTTCCTCCCTTCCTGGATGTTTCTGGCAGATTCTGCGAGGCTCCCGAAGCAAACCGCCAACATGGTCAGCTCGGGGCGTGGTGGGACCGAGCATTTTGAGCTACCGCCCCTTGCAGGGCTGAGCTAATGGGATCTGAATTCAGGCTTCAGTCCCTCCCGGCGGTGGCTCATCTGTCGCCGGTGGTCAGGGGTTGCCGCCTGGCGCCCGCTGCCGGGCTCGGCCTGATGGGACAAAACACGTGGGTGAATAGACTGGCTTGCAACCGGTGAGTCCCGTGTTTTGTCTTTTGATGAAACTGCCCGGCCCCTTGGGCGCATGGAACGGGGTGGAACGAGTGCCCCGCCGCTGCCACCCAGCCTGGGCGCCTCAGCTGGTAAGCTTACCACCGTTATCCTGGAGCGGGGCTGTTGTTGCTCCAGGAAACCGAGACCGCTTTTCTCCTGCCTTCCTCCCTCGGTCCCCTACTCTCCCTCTCCCCTTCTGTCCCTGTGTCCCTCTTGTCTTTCCCTCGCTCACTGCCTCACTCTCTGGCCAGTCCCTCCTCCCTCCTCCTCCCTGCATCATCTCTCCCTCCCTGCCTTCCAAAGTCTCCGCCTATCCTCCATCCCTCTAGGTCTCCCGTTCCTCTTCTCCACCTGTGCCTGCCTTCCCCCAGCTCAGCTGCCGCATCCCCGGTGTTCCCGTCTGTTCTGCGTGACAGCCACCAGGTGACCTATGGCTGCAGCTTCTGGGAGACGTAGGCACGGGTTGGCGAAGCCACGGTGGAGTGGAGGGCTTAGCCGGGCAAGCCCAGTAGGGAGAGAAGGCCTGGGACGCTGCCTGTCCTGTGTTTCGGGACGGTGGTTCCACCTAAGCCCGGGAAGGACGATACCGTCGGGAAGGTAGTTTGGTTGCCGTGGTGGGGTGGTGGTGCAGGTAGCTCTGCCGGGCTGTTGTACAGTGAGGCCAGTTGGTTGCCAGGCAAACACGCAGAGCGCGGTAGACGGCCCGCCTGCTGGTACATGGGCCGGCTCCGGGATCCCCGGGATGCCCAGGAAAGAATGGCAGTTCTCCTTTGTGCGGAGTCTCTAACTGGGCCAAGTCCTAGGAGGCAGGAATGTCCGGCGGGTCAGCCCGGAGGGAAGACAAGCCCCTCCAGGCCCTGCCAGTGGTTCCCCATGAAAGAAAGGCCATCGCCCTGCCGCAAACCCGTCCCCAGCCCGCGTCCTAAAGCTCCTCCAGCAGAGCCCGGTATTCTTCCTTGCTGAAGGGTTGTTCCAGCACGGGTTGGCTCTTCCGATACTGCAGTTCTCAAAGCCCGCTTTGGAATGGTGCTTGTTGCAGAACTTGGGTGCGACGCCAGGAACTCATACAGGTAGGCCGGAGGGGAGTGGGAGACGGTTTTTCCTGGTCTTGGGCGGTGGGAGGGCGCCCGATGGTTTGCATCTGTTCCGCGGGCGTGGAGCTCCAGGGTGCGGCTGGGAGGTGGATCTAACCCGCTTAGTTCCAATGCCTCGGCGACCAGCCCCTGGGCTCCCACCACCACAGACTGCCCTGGGAAGTGGGTGGCACAAGCATTCCTTGCCCTTGGCTCAGCTTGGGTTCTGATGTCCCACTCCATGCAGGGGCTCGGCAGGCTATCGCGACAGCAACCGGCCTGCTGGGCATTTGCTCGGGGGTGTGAGGCTCAAGGCATCTGAGTTTCTGGGAAGAGTGGCCCTCGAGGAGCCAGGGAGGCATAGGCAAAATCACCGCCTGCCGGGGCCACCGACCAGGGAGGAGGGTGACACCCGCTATGGGCAGCGTTGCAGGGGCCGCCTGCGTTCGCTGGCGCCCTGCCACCCAGTCCCGGGTGCCTGGCCCTTCTGTTCTGAAACCGTACTGGCGGTTCTGACTCCGGGGCCCGTCTCCTCTGGCCAGTCCTTCCCTGGTGGCGATGCCTGTGCTGCCTTCTCAAAAGGCTCCTGGTGCAGGGCCGTCTGGGATGGGGTGACGGAGGCCTGCTTTCTCAGCCTCAAGTGGCCGCCAAGCCTGCCTGGGCCAGCACGGGAGATTCTCCTCCCCACTGGTGCCGCCTCAGCAGGCGTGACGCCCTCGCTTCTAAAAACCAGATCTGGACCATGGGCTCCTGAACGACGATGGCCTGGGGCAGCCGTACTCTGGTGGCGATGCCCTGGTATGGGTTCCGCTTGAAGCAGACTCGCAGGGCCTCCCTTTGCCTTGGTGTCCAGATGACTCTCCTCCGCCGTCCTCGTCCCTCGGCTTCCAAGGGGAGCGCAAGCATTCAAGGTGTCGGGAGAGCCATCGGGAGCACGGCGCTCTGGTTCCAGCCAGGGAGGTGTCAGCCACAGACAGCCAGAGGCTCTTATGAAGGCCAACAGGCAGGGAGGCTCCACCCCTTCTTGCCTGCCGCAGAGCCTTGGGACAGCCCACCTCGCCCGGGGCCCCAGCACTGGATGGTCTCGGGCATGCATGCTGCAGGTGTGGGTGGTGGCATTGTGAGGTGGGTTTGGGGTCGGCTGAGGGCTGGGGCCGAGGCTGCAGAGACACAGCGAGTGGGGAGAGGGGTATGGCGAGGGGGTTGAGCTTGGGGTGGCCGCGGGCCCTCCAGGGATCCTGGGGGAACCGGAAGCTGCCCCCGGGTCTCACGCGTCTTCAGCAGGGAGTAGTCCAGCCTGGAAGGGTGGGAGTGGAGTGGAACTGAACCCGTGTGTGTCTTGAGTTTACAGGCCCTCCCCGGCTATCACCCTCGATGCCAGGGGTGCCACTGCCGCTTGACAGTCTCACCCACGCAGGTGTGTGGCCCCGCCAAAGACCAGAGCCAAAACCCCCAGAGACAAGATACATCCCCCGTGTGATGGCTTTCTGACGATGGGATTCCCGTGGTCCCAACGTTGGTAGTTCATGTGCAGCCAGTTTGGAGGGGAGGGCGAAGAGATGCTGCTGCTCTTCCTCCTTCCCCTGATGTTTCTGCGTCCAAGGAGGGCTCCAGAAGCAAACTGCCGGAATACGTCAGCCTCTTTGGCCGTGGTGGGGGTCGAGAGACGTGAGCTACCAGCCCTGCAGAGGGCCGAGCTTACCGGAACCGGGGCCAGCGCTTCAGTCCTCCAGAGTGTGGCTCTGTTGTCGTGGCTGTCGGGCTGTCGCCTGGCACTCCGCCGGGGCCTCGGCCTGGGATGTGTGGTCGGTAAACCACGCGGGTGAATAACCTAAGGGCAACCTGAGTCCCCGCCTTTTGTCTTTGAGTAAACCGCCTAATTCCTTTGGCGATGAACGGGGCGAACGAGTGCCACACCGCCCCTCGCCTTTGTGCCTGGCTTTGGTAAAGCATTGCTTTCTCTGAGCCGCTGCTGCCGTTCCAGGAGTCCGGAGACCGCTTCTCCCTGCCTTCCTCCCTCGGTCCCTTTGCTTCCTCCCCGCCCACCCTTCATCCTCTGTGTTCCTCTGTCTTTTCCCTCCATTCCTCACCGCCTCCTCTCTGTCGGTCTTCCTTTATTATCAATTTGAGAATTCCCTTCATCTTTTTTTCTGAGTTAGACCCTTTGTTTCTTGTATCTCATGTCCTCTTGATTTACTTTTTTTGTTTTGGTGTAGCATAGTCTCACTTGCTTTGAGGAAAAGTGGATGAGAGGTTTTTTTGTTTGTTTGTTTTTGTTTTGAGACAGTCTTGCTCTGTTCCCCAGGCTGGAGTGCAGTAGCATGGTCTTGGCTCACTGCAACTTCCCGCCTCCCAGATTCAAGCGATTCTCCTGCCTCAGCCTTCCGAGTAGCAGGATTACAGGTGTGCGTCACCACGCCCTGCTAATTTTTTCTATTTTTAGTAGAGATGGGATTTCACCATGTTGGTCAGGCTGGTCTTGAAACTAATGGTATGCCTGTAAAACGTCTTTACTT
>JAKGGE010001396.1:0-119289 GCA_023748175.1 Hoolock leuconedys
TCAATTTGAGAATTCCCTTCATCTTTTTTCTGAGTTAGACCCTTTGTTTCTTGTATCTCATGTCCTCTTGATTTACTTTTTTTGTTTTGGTGTAGCATAGTCTCACTTGCTTTGAGGAAAAGTGGATGAGAGGTTTTTTTGTTTGTTTGTTTTTGTTTTGAGACAGAGTCTTGCTCTGTTGCCCAGGCTGGAGTGCAGTAGCATGGTCTTGGCTCACTGCAACTTCTCGCCTCCCAGGTTCAAGCGATTCTCCTGCCTCAGCCTTCCGAGTAGCAGGATTACAGGTGTCTTGCTCCCTGCATGGGGTTAATTTTTCTATTTTTAGTAGAGATGGGATTTCACCATGTTGGTCAGGCTGGTCTTGAAACTAATGGTATGCCTGTAAAACGTCTTTACTTAATTTAGTTGATCATTTGGTTATCGAATTCTGAGTTTGAAATAAATTTTTTCTCAATTTTGAAAGCATTGCTCCATTTTCTAGAAGTTTTGTTGTTAGAAGTCCGATGAGATTCTTGTTCTTGGTAACTTAAAGGTTTTCTGGAAATGTCTTTTCAATTGGGAAACTCATTTCTTTCAGTTCTGTAGCATTTCTTGTATTATTTCTTTGACCATTTCTTACCCTTTTTTAATGATGTTTACCTGAAAGCTGGAGTTTCTCTAATTTTTCTCTTATTCTCCTCCTCTTTCGTTTGTTCTGCCTTTTGAGAGATTTCCTTACCCTTAGTGTTCCAGGGGAAGAAGATTGGGGAACTCATGGTTCAGTATCTAGACTTTTCCTCATTGTCCTGTATAATCACGGCCTTCACCCTTGTTGGGACTCCACAGATCTGGAGCTGATCAGATGGGTTTGTTGAGAACAGCAGCTTTTTTGGAGGATTTTAGGGGATAGGAGATTCATTTGACTGTGCAAGATGGGCGACAGAGCGAGACTCCGTCTGAATTTAAAAAAAAAGAGAAATTTAGAACTGCATAATGAAAAAGTAGGCCACAGATACTAAGTTTTGGACAATCGCAATTACAATTACATCTCTATCTTACTGTGCAAGATAGAGATGATGTGGCATCTCTTAGGGTCTTACTGTTCCTGTTTTCAGCCCTACGTCAGTTCTTGATATTTGGCAGCTTAAGTGAATTCAGGTATTTGCTTATAGTGACATCTGCTGTCATGGAAAGAAGTACTGCTTGAATCAGATACTGTCCTGTTTACATAACACGGGCTCTGCTCTTTCCTAGTTGTATATCTTTAAACAAGGCATTTACCTGCTTGAGCTTCAGTTCCCTTGTAAAATGAGCAGGATAGAGGCAAAAGATCATATAGAAGAATAATTTATAAAGTTGTTTAATTATCTTAAGATTGTCTAATAACATAGTTGGAAGCAAAGAAGGTAATGGAATTATTTTTCTATTATGTTTTGGCATTGTACCTTGAATCTATTTCTTCATTTTGAAAAGGGGGAACTGGCCGGGCATGGTGGCTGACGCCTGTAATTCCAGCACTTTGGGAGGTGGAGGAAGTCAGATCACGGAGGTCGAGAGCTCGAGACCATCTTGGCCAACATGGTGAAACCCCCATCTCTACTAAAAATACAAAAATTAGTTGGGCATGGTGGCATGTGCCTGTAGTCCCAGCCTGTACCCGGGAGGCAGAGGTTGCAGTGAGCTAAGATCGAGCCACTGCACTCCAGCCTGGCGACAGAGCAAGACTCTGTCTCAAAAAAAAAAAAAAAAAAAAAAGGAAGGGTGGAACAAGCCTTGTTCCTTTACGTGCTGTCCTATTGTGTATTATTTTTGTTAAGATTGCTTATAGTTCTTTTTTTTTTTTTTTTCTTTTGAGACAGAGTCTTGCTTTGTCGCCAGTGCTGGAATTGCAGGTGTTAGTCTGTCATTGAGCAACGTTTTGTAATTTAAGCATACAAGTCTCTCACCTCCTCGTTTACGTTTATTCCCAGGCATTTTTTTTTGTTAGATGCGGTTGTAAATGGAATTGCTTTCTTAATTTCCTTTTCTGATTGTTCGTTGCTGGTACAGTAGTCCCTTCTTATCCACAGTATTGCCCTTATGTGGTTTTACTTACCTGCGTCACCCGTGGTCCAAAAATATTGAATGGAAGATTATATAAATAAACATTTCATAAGTTTTAAATTGCAAGCCGTTCTGAATAACATGATGAAAATCTCACAGCCTTCTGCTCCATCCTACCCAGGACAGGAATCATCCCTTTGTCCAACATATTCATGCTGTGTGTGCTCCCCATCCGCTAGTTACATACTAGCCATCTCAGTTATCAGATCAACCGTTGGAGTATTGCAGTGCTTGTGTTCAAGTAACCCTTATTTTATTTAAAATGGTACCAAAGAGAAAGAGTAGCGATGCTGGCAATTCACATATGCCAGAGAGAAGCCATGCAGTGCTTCCTTTAAGTGAAAAGGTGAGTTTTTGACTTAGGAAAGAAAAAAGATCATCTACTGGGGTTGCTAAGATCTATGGTAAGAACATATCTTTTGTCCATGAAATTGTGAAGAAGGAAAAAGAAATTTGTGGTAGTTTTGTTGTGACACCCCAAACTGCAAAAGTTACAGCCACAGTGTGATAAGTGCTTAGTTAAGATGGACAAGAAATTAAATTTGTGGGTGGAGGACACAAACAGGAAACATGTTTCGATTGATGGCAACCTGGTTTGGTACTATTCATCGTTTTGGACATTCACTGCGGTCTTGGAATTTCAAAAATAAGATGGCTGAGTAGCTGTATACTCTTTATCACATGGATGGAACATAATCTGGTTGTATCAGCACTTTTTTTTTTTTTTTTTGAGATGGAATCATTCTGTTGCCCAGGCTGGAGTGCAGTGGTGCGATCTTGGCCCACTGCAGCCTCTGCCTCCCAGGTTCAAGCGATTCTTTGCCTCAGCCTCCCAAGCAGTGGGGATTACAGGCGTGTGCCACCATGCCCAGCTAATTTTTGTATTTTTAGTAGAAAGGAAGTTTCTGCATGTTGACTAGGCTGGTCTCGAACTCTTGGCTTCAAGTGATCCGCCTGCCTCAGTCTCCGAAAGTGCTAGGATTACAGGTGTGAGCCACCGCACCCAGCCTGGTGTGTATCAGCATTTTGGACTTTGGAGTTTATGTGACCAAGGAGCCAGGCTGTGGACCTTGTTTATTATTTGAAGAATTCAATATTTATTTCTACCTTTTTGACTCCTTGACTGTAAAATACTGATCTGATCTGTAGAGAGAACAGTACATGAACCAGGGAATCCTCAGTGCCTTAATAGATCCTAAGTACTTACTTCTTATTTCCCATAGAGGCTTACACATGGTAGGAGAAGAGATTTCTGGAATACCTTTCCTCCCCAAAGACAGCTGGTTTCTTTTGTTTGTTAAGTGAGAGAGTGGTACCACAGGGTTTCCAAGATTTCCAAGGCTGATGAAAAATTCTTAACTTCTGTTGTCTGCTTGTCTTGATTTCTTGAATTTATTTTTTGTATGTATGTACTTATTATTTAGAGAGAGGATCTCCCTGTGTCACCCAGGCCGGAGCACAGTGTCACAGTCGTAACTCATGGCAGTGTCAACCTCCTGGGCTCAAGTGATTCTCCTTCCTTGGCCTCCTGAGTAGCTAGGAACACAGGCATGCTCCACTATGCCTGGCTATTTTTTTCCCCCTGGAGACAGGATCTTGTGTTGCACAGGCTGGTTTCAAACTCTTGGCCTCAAAGCTAGCCTCCCACCATGGTCTCTGAAAATGCTAGAATTAAATAGAATTAAAGATGTGACCAACTGCACCCAGCTTATTTATTATTATTATTATTATTATTATTATTATTTTTGGGAGATGGAGTCTCGCTCTGTCGCCCAGGCTGGAGTGTAATGGCACGATCTCAGCTCATTGCAACCTCTGGCTCACTGCAACCTCCACCTCATGGATTCAACTGATTTTCGTGCCTTAGCCTCCTGAGTAGCTGGGATTACAGGCACCCGCCATCATGCCTGGCTAATATTTGTATTTTTGTAGAGACAGAGTTTCACCATGTTAGCCAGGCTGGTCTCAAACTCCTGACCTCAGGTGATCCGCCCACTTCTGCCCCCCAAAGTGCTGGGATTACAGGCATGAGCCACCACACCCAGCTCTATTTTTTGTTTTATGATAGGAAATTATAAAACATGGAATTATGCATTTTTCAGGCTTTAAAAAAAACTGTTAAGTGAATGAAAACGGCGTATTTGAACGTAAACTTAGGACAGATTTTTACTACTTTTGAAAAAATGTTGGAAAATATTTCTGTATGAAAAGTAAAACAACTTTTAATTTTTTTTAGAAGTCAATGAAAGGATTCTATTTTGCAAAGCTGTATTATGAAGCTAAAGAATATGATCTTGCTAAAAAGTAAGTACAAACTAACATGTATTCGTTTTTTTAAAATCAATGCCTTTTCTCATTTTCTTCTTTGAAATAGGTAAAAATATGTTCTTTAGTAGTTATTCTTAAGTGTATTCTGGAATAAGGGATTTATCACTCAGACTGATGCTAAGGCCCAGCCTAGATTCCATTGAGATTGAAACTGTAATTAGTGTTTTCTGCATGCTGCTGCTTGTTTATACCAAAGGGCAAGAAATTGTTTGGCTTAAAACACTTTTTCTAAAAATTGTCTTGTGTTGGAGTAAAAGAGGACCATGCCTATATCTTAATTTATTTTTGGTTAGATATCTGATACCTTAATCAGATGGAAAATAGCAATGAATAAAAAATTAAACTGTAATTGTAAGGCAGGAGAATAGCTTGTATAAAAGATCTTTAACTGACACAATATGTGATGCTCTAAGGCTCTATCCTAGGGATAAGAAGCTTGGTGATTCTGATTTCCTGACTTGGAGTGGATTAAAGCAGGAAATTAAGAGGGAGGCAGGCTTTTTTTTTTTTTTTTTTTTTTTGAGGCAGTTATCTGTCTCTGTTGCTCAGGCTGGAGTGCAGTGGTGCGATCTTGGCCTACCACAAGCATCCTCCCAGGTTCAAGCGATTCTTTGCCTCAGCCTCCCAAGCAGTGGGGATTACAGGCGTGTGCCACCATGTCCAGCTAATTTTTGTATTTTTAGTAGAAAGGAGGTTTCTGCATGTTGACTAGGCTGGTCTCGAACTCTTGGCTTCAAGTGATCCGCCCGCCTCAGTCTCCGAAAGTGCTAGGATTACAGGTGTGAGCCACCGCACCCAGCCTGGTGTGTATCAGCATTTTGGACTTTGGAGTTTATGTGACCAAGGAGCCAGGCTGTGGACCTTGTTGATTATTTGAAGAATTCAATATTTATTTCTACCTTTTTGACTCCTTGACTGTAAAATACTGATCTGATCTGTAGAGAGAACAGTACATGGACCAGGGAATCCTCAGTGCCTTAATAGATACTAAGTACTTACTTCTTATTTCCCATAGAGGCTTACACATGGTAGGAGAAGAGATTTCTGGAATACCTTTCCTCCCCAAAGAAAGCTGGTTTCTTTTGTTTGTTAAGTGAGAGAGTGGTACCACAGGGTTTCCAAGATTTCCAAGGCTGATGAAAAATTCTTAACTTCTGTTGTCTGCTTGTCTTGCTTTCTTGAATTTATTTTTTGTATGTATGTACTTATTATTTAGAGAGAGGATCTCCCTGTGTCACCAGGCGGGCCGCAGTGTCACAGTCGTAACTCATGGCAGTGTCAGCCTCCTGGGCTCAAGTGATTCTCCTTCCTTGGCCTCCCTGGTAGCTAGGAACACAGGCATGCTCCACTATGCCTGGCTATTTTTTCCCCTGGAGACAGGATCTTGTGTTGCACAGGCTGGTTTCAAACTCTTGGCCTCAAAGCTAGCCTCCCACCATGGTCTCTGAAAATGCTAGAATTAAATAGAATTAAAGATGTGACCAACTGCACCCAGCTTATTTATTATTATTATTGTGTGTGTGTGTGTGTGTGTGTGTATTTTGGGAGATGGGTCTGGCTCTCTGTATTGGGCTGGAGTGTAATGGCACGATCTCAGCTCATTGCAACCTCTGGCTCACAGCCTCTCCACCTCATGGATTCCAACTGTGATTTTCGTGCCTTAGCCTCCTGAGTAGCTGGGATTACAGGCACCCGCCATCATGGCTGGCTAATTTTGTATTTGTGTAGAGACAGGGTTTCACCATGTTAGCCAGGCTGGTCTCAAACTCCTGACCTCAGGTGATCCGCCCACTTTGGCCTCCCAAAGTGCTGGGATTACAGGCATGAGCCATCGCACCCAGCTCTATTTTTTGTTTTATGATGGGAAATTATAAAACATGGAATTATGCATTTTTCAGGCTTTTAAAAAAACTGTTAAATTGAATGAAAAGCATTTGAGGCGTAAACTTAGGACAATTTTACTACTTTTTTTTTTAGAAGTCAATGAAAGGATTCTATTTTGCTAAAACAACTTTTAATTTTTTTTAGAAGTCAATGAAAGGATTCTATTTTGCAAAGCTGTATTATGAAGCTAAAGAATATGATCTTGCTAGAAAGTAAGTACAAACTAACATGTATTCGTTTTTTTAAAATCAATGCCTTTTCTCATTTTCTTCTTTGAAATAGGTAAAAATATGTTCTTTAGTAGTTCTTCTTAAGTGTATTCTGGAATAAGGGATTTATCACTCAGACTGATGCTAAGGCCAGCCTAGATTCCATTGAGATTGAAACTGTAATTAGTGTTTTCTGCATGCGCTGCTTGTTTATACCAAAGGGCAAGAAATTGTTTGGCTTAAAACACTTTTTCTAAAAATTGTCTTGTGTTGGAGTAAAAGAGGACCATGCCTATATCTTAATTTATTTTTGGTTAGATATCTGATACCTTAATCAGATGGAAAATAGCAATGAATAAAAAATTAAACTGTAATTGTAAGGCAGGAGAATAGCTTGTATAAAAGATCTTTAACTGACACAATATGTGATGCTCTAAGGCTCTATCCTAGGGATAAGAAGCTTGGTGATTCTGATTTCCTGACTTGGAGTGGATTAAAGCAGGAAATTAAGAGGGAGGCAGGCTTTTTTTTTTTTTTTTTTTTTTTGAGGCAGTTATCTGTCTCTGTTGCTCAGGCTGGAGTGCAGCAGCTGGCTCCATCTTTGCTCGCTATAACCTCTGCCTTCTGGGCTCAAGAGATCTTCCCACCTCAGCTCCCCAAGTAGCTGGGGATACAGATGCACACCACCACACCTGGCTAAGGTTTTCATTTTTTGGTAGAGACAGGTGTCACTGTGTTGCCCAGGCTAGTCTTGAACTTCTGAGCACAGCAGTCTGCCTGCCTCAGCCTCCCATAGTGTTGGGACTACAGGTGTGTATTACTGCTCCCAGCTGGGAGGCAAGCTTTTAAAGGCATCCAAAGGAAGATGGAAGTGCTGGTAAGAAAGGAAAATGATGGTACATAAATTATGTAACTAGCAGCACTGTGACTGTTAACTCTTGTACCTTTTTAATGTGAGACTTTAATCCCTTAGTTTGGGTCTGGCTTAATTTCTCTGATCGTAATACTGTCAAGGAACCTAGAGGGTATTTACTTATTTTAGTTGTTACTTGATTTGAGAAATGGAAATTTCCTGTATTTGGTACTGTAATAAGTAATTTTTCTTGTGTTCGATTTTAGCTGGATATAGTACTGTTAGAAATTACTTTCTTGCTTAAAGGGTAAATATATTTCCCTTTGTTGTTTGGGAAATTGTTGCTCTTTAGTATTTTGCATTATGGTAACTTTAAAAATGTTTACTGTAATCACTTCTAATTTATTTGCAAAACTGTTAGTGCTTTACTAAAATGTGATCAGGAAGAAAAAGCAATTTATATGTTCATTTCTTATGTGTGGATAACACTGGAGAAAAATTTGGTAAATGTGACATTTAATGGTAAAATGAGTATGTGGTCAACTCTATGTACGTGTTTTTAAGTATTACCCATTTCTTTCTATGAATACTTTTGAGTTACCTGCATAAATAGTGGTAGTCTTGAGTAACAATATAAACGAGTTTAGTGGTTGTTTTGATTTAAGATGTATTCTTCGGTTAGCATTTAAAAGTACAGTTCTAAGTTTAATTTACTTTTGTATTACTTTTAAAAAACAGATACATATATACTTACATTAATGTGCAAGAGAGGGATCCCAAAGCTCACAGATTTCTGGGTCTTCTTTATCAATTGGAAGAAAACACAGACAAAGCCGTTGAATGTTACAGGGTAAGTAACAGGATTCAAATATAGCCTTTGCATAGCCAAACACATGATGCCCAGAGAAATTTATATAAGTAAGTCAAATATATTTTATGAATATCATAAAACAGGCATTGGTATCATAGTCCAATTACGTGACACAGCTTGGAACAGATTTATAATTGTTTAACACCTATAAATTGTAAGTCTAACACGGTCAGGAATGGTGTTCTTTTGTGTTTTTTGCATTCAAATGACACAAATATAATTTTTATTTGATTCATTTCCAGAAAATTCCAAGACACTTTTATTTTAACACCTTTGAAGTAACGTATTTTCTCTAGAAGTAGAATTTAAGGGTTGGAGTGAGAATTTTTTAACCTTTGTATATAAGTATATATACTCCTACATACATACATACAATTTATTTACTAATCTTTAATTTCTTTTCTGATATTAGCGTTCAGTGGAATTAAACCCAACACAAAAAGATCTTGTGTTGAAGATTGCAGAATTGCTTTGTAAAAATGATGTTACTGATGGAAGAGCAAAATACTGGGTTGAGAGAGCAGCTAAACTTTTCCCAGGAAGTCCTGCAATTTATAAACTAAAGGTAAACAAACAAAACATAAAGGGAGGAAACTTAAGACATAACCATTTCTGGCCGGGCGCGGTGGCTCACGCCTGTAATCCCAGCACTTTGGGAGGCCAAGGCAGGCGGATCAGGAGGTCAGGAGATCGAGACCATCCTGGCTAACACAGTGAAACCCCGTCTCTACTAAAAATACAAAAAAAAAAAAAAATTAGCCAGGCGAGGTGGCGGGCTCCTGTAGTCCCAGCTACTTGGGAGGCTGAGGCAGGAGAATGGCCTGAACCCCAGGGAGGGAGTTTCAGTAGAGTTTGTGATCGCGCCACTGCACTCCAGCCTGGGCGACAGCAAGACTCTGTCTCAAAAAAAAAAAAAAAAAAAAAAGACATAACCATTTCTAATATTTGGAGTTTAAATTACTTTTCAGTAGCAAACCTTAAGCCCAGGTGTTTGTGTTTCCTTTAAAATTTTTCTTTTAAAAAGTTTATTAAAACCTTTCTGAGCATCTGCTGTCTTATTAAGCATTGTTATACTTTATAAGTGACATCTCATTTACCCTTCTGGAATAATTAATATTTTAGAGATTTTACAGTTTAGTAGCTGTAAACTAAGTAAAGCTAAGATTTACATTAAGTTCTGTCTGGTATACAATTTTTGCTTCATTAAGTGAAAATTACCTACAGGATGACAATTTAGGGATATTTTAAAGAAGAGTTTTCTAATAACTATTGTCTGAAAGTAGAAGGGATTATATTTTGAGATAGTAAGGTTTTCAAGCAAAAGATAAAAGGTAGTTTCTGTAGTATATAAGACGTAATTACTAAAAATGACAGAAAGTTCTTGCTAGTGTGTTGACTGGTCCTGATATTCTTTATAGAGTAAAATACAGTTTACTAAGTAACTGTTCTGGAGAAAATCTACACAAATATGTTTGGCCAACATTTAAAATGTATATTGTAATGTTTTCTATATTAATGTATACTTTACTGTGTATGTACAATATTAAATTATAAATGTATATTTGCCTTTAGCCTCCTCCTACCCCCATTATATATGTTTCTGATAGAAATTTAAAAAATTTTTATTTTGAAATAATTATAGATTTTTTTGCACAGGCAGTTGCAAAGATTGTACAGAAAGATCCTATATGCTACTTCATTTCCCCAGTGCTTATACAGGTTGAGCATTTTAAATCCAAATCTAAATGTTCCAAATATATTTTTTTGACGACGCGCGATGCCTCAAAGGAAATGCTCATTGGAAAATTTTGGATTTCAGATTTTCAGATTTGGGATCTTCACCTTCTCAGCCATCACCGATATTTGGAAATCACAGAAAAAATTCAAAATCTGAAATACTTCTGGTCCCAAGCATTTTAGATAAGGGATGCTCAACCTGTTTAACCCGACCAAAGCACAATATCAAAATCAGGAATTTTGACATTGGTACAATGTGTATGTATAGTTTTGTTTCATTTTATCATGTGTAGATTCATACCACCGCTGCCATCAAGATACAGAACTACTCTGTTACCACAGAGATCTTCCTCATGCTACCCCTTTTGTAGTCATGCTACTTACTTCTGTTCAGTATGCCTGACCTCTGGCAGCCATTAATCTGTTCTCCATCTTTATACTTTGGTGATTTCAAAATGTTATGTAAATGTCATCATGAAGTGTGTGAGTTTTTTTTTTTCTTTTTTTGTTTTGTTTTTTTTTGAGACAGAGTCTTGCTCTGTCGCCCATGCTGGAGTGCAGTGGTGCTATCTCGGCTCACTGCAACTTCTGCCTCCCGGGTTCTCGGGTGATCCACCCACTTCGGCCTCCCAAAGTGCTGGGATTACAGGTGTGAGCCACTGTGCCCAGCCTTAACCATTCACTTTTTTTTTTTTTTTTGGAATTGAAATCCATGAGATTTATAACTGTCATGCAAAGTAATTCCATTTCACCTAAAATTTAAGGCTTGCTAAGGTAAACAGTTTCTGACATTTGTTTAATGAATGAGAGTATTACTGTTGAGAAGGCTTTTTCTCTCAAGTATGAGATAGAACTTTTAAAAGCACTCATAGTGGTTTTAAAAAATTTTTATTTTGAAATAATTATAGATTTTTTTGCACAGGCAGTTGCAAAGATTGTACAGAAAGATCCTATATGCTACTTCATTTTTCCCCAGTGCTTATACAGGCTGAGCATTTAAAATCCGAAATCCTAAATGTTCCAAAATCTGAAATTTTTTGAGCACTGACATGATGCTCAAAGGAAATGCTCATTGGAAAATTTTGGATTTCAGATTTTCAGATTTGGGATCGCTACCTACTAAGTATCCTGCAAATATTCCAAAGTCTGAAAAAATTCAAAATCTGAAATACTTCTGGTCCCAAGCATTTTGGATAAGGGATACTCAACCTGTTTAACCCGACCAAAGCACAATATCAAAATCAGGAATTTTGACATTGGTACAATGTGTATGTATAGTTTTGTTTCATTTTATCATGTGTAGATTCATACCACCGCTGCCATCAAGATACAGAACTACTCTGTTACCACAGAGATCTTCCTCATGCTACCCCTTTTGTAGTCATGCTACTTACTTCTGTTCAGTATGCCTGACCTCTGGCAGCCATTAATCTGTTCTCCATCTTTATACTTCGGTGATTTCAAAATGTTATGTAAATGTCATCATGAAGTGTGTGAGTTTTTTTTTCCTTTTTTCATTTTTTTTGAGACAGAGTCTCGCTCTGTTGCCCAGGTTGGAGTTCACTGGTGCGATCTCGGCTCACTGCAACTTCTGCCTCCCGGGTTCTCAGGTGATCCAACCACTTCGGCCTCCCAAAGTGCTGGGATTACAGGTGTGAGCCACTGTGCCGAGCCTTAACCATTCACTTTTTTTTTTTTTGGAATTGAAATCCATGAGATTTATAACTGTCATGCAAAGTAATTCCATTTCACCTAAAATTTAAGGCTTGCCAAGGTAAACAGTTTCTGACATTTGTTTAATGAATGAGAGTATTACTGTTGAGAAGGCTTTTCTCTCAAGTATGAGATAGAACTTTTTAAAAGCACTCATAGTGGTTTTAAAAAATTTTTATTTTGAAATAATTATAGATTTTTGCACAGGCAGTTGCAAAGATTGTACAGAAAGATCCTATATGCTACTTCATTTTTTTTTTGAGACAGAGTCTTGCTCTGTCGCCCATGCTGGAGTGCAGTGGTGCGATCTCGTCTCACTGCAACTTCTGCCTCCCGGGTTCTCGGGTGATCCACCCACTTCGGCCTCCCAAAGTGCTGGGATTACAGGTGTGAGCCACTGTGCCCAGCCTTAACCATTCACTTTTGAGGGGCGTTTTGGTTATTTCTAGGTTTTGGCTGTTGTTCAACTGCTGTGAACAATCATGTACAGATTTTTGAAGCTGAAAAAGCATTGGAAATGCTTACAAAGATATTGATAAGTTTTTCTCTCCAGTAATAAGCAGCTGGATTTTAAATATTAGTTTAAAACGTGAGGTCTAATTGTGCAGATTTCTTTACTCTCTTAGGTGTTATGCCTTAAACATAATTCCCATATTGGGCGTGGCAATCCAGTTAATTTGGTGTCAGTAGTGTTAAAGAACATATGTAATGGTAGGGGATTCTTTTCTTGCAGTGTAACAAGTTAGATACTTTGAAGCATTCTTTAAAGATTTTCTTTAATAACTTGAAGGCACTGTTACACTTTTCCTGTATCAGATTTTTTTTTTTTTTGGAATTGAAATCCATGAGATTTATAACTGTCATGCAAAGTAATTCCATTTCACCTAAAATTTAAGGCTTGCCAAGGTAAACAGTTTCTGACATTTGTTTAATGAATGAGAGTATTACTGTTGAGAAGGCTTTTTCTCTCAAGTATGAGATAGAACTTTTTAAAAGCACTCATAGTGGTTTTTAAAAAAAATTTTTAACGTAGAGTCAAAGACTAGGGCTTTTGCAATAGGGAGAGGCCAGGGTATCATCCGTCTCATCCAGAAGAGGAGAAATTGATAAAGGAGAGAGGGGAATGAAATACAGCGTACTAATGGGCGGCATGGTCTTGAGAGTTGGGGAAAGATGAGTTTAAGTAGGTAAGGTAAAATGGAATTTATATGTGATAGCATCAGGTTTCTCAGTAAAGGATGAATCTAGGTTATAAGTTGAAAGTGAGGGTCAAAGGAAGGTATGGGGAAGTTGAGGAAGTAGGAGGAGGTGTGAAGTGTCAGGGAGTGGAGAAAGTGAATCTGTTAGTACTAAAATGGTATTTTGTTTTAGGCAGCACCAGTTTGATGGTTGAGATAATGAAAATGAAATCAGTTAGCTTGGGGTTATGATTTCCCAAATCTAGACACACAGAAACCAGTTGGGAGGGTTCTTCTAAGGAAAAGAGGGAATTAGTTGAAGGGATCTGTAAGCAAACAGTAATTATGGATATAAGGGCTTATAGCATTTTTTGCCTGACAGAAGAAAGTGTGTGTATTTATTGTGTTTACAGGTGTTTAAAACTTGATGATGTCATTGTCTTGAAGGGAGCTTGTCATGTGGTGGAGAAGTATATTTCTGAAAGTAAGGGTATGTAGGCCCTCAGTGAGGTGGAAGAATAAGAAGGGTGGTGTGGTGGTTTCAGTGGTATGACCAAAATACAGATTTTGAAGACCTGTGTCAGTGGCAAGTGGATGGTTGAGGTTGGAGTGGAGGACAACATCACTGGAGATGAGGTGATTAAAGAACTGAGTAGTCAGCCTGGGCAGCACGGCAAGACCCCATCTCTACAGAACATTAAAAAAAAAAATTAGCCGGGCATGGTGGTGCATGCCTGTGGTCCTAGCTTCTTGAGAGGCTGATGGAAGAACATTGCAAATGAGAAGTGAGTGGTCACAAACCCTACTTCCTCTCCTTGTATGTAAGTTCAGAGAGAAAAAGCCATCATGGTAGTGGAGGTTATCCTGAGATGATACTCTCTTCATTTAAGGTCAGGAGGTGATGACAGTGCTTTGAGATGATGATGAAGGTAACAGAACGGTGGGAGGAGAGAGGATGAGGGATTGAGTCAGATTTAAGGAGATAGAGAGCAGTTTGAAGATAAGGATCTTGTGGCTGAGGATTGACTGGGAAGGTCTAGGCTTCTGGTGGTGACTCAGATGGACAGGGATGTGTGGCAATAGTCCTGGTAGTCTCTGAAGAGAGTATGAGCTACTGCAGTAATCACAGATGCTTTTCTTCACATACAGTTCTTGAGGCTTAGTTTCTGGGTTGTAAGCAACTCTCAGAAGGGATGAACAAGGTATATAGGATGGTGTTTTTGGTGACATCATCATCAAACTAGACATAGTGGAATGGTGCTCTTTGGGAGCATGACTTGTTTAAAATTGCACAAGTGTTACTCTAATAATTTTTCTTTTTCCCCTCTAAATAGGAACAGCTTCTAGATTGTGAAGGTGAAGATGGATGGAATAAACTTTTTGACTTGATTCAGTCAGAACTTTATGTAAGACCTGATGACGTCCATGTGAACATCCGGCTAGTGGAGTTGTATCGTTCAAATAAAAGATTGAAGGATGCTGTGGCCCACTGCCATGAGGCAGAGAAGAACATAGCTTTGCGTTCAAGTTTAGAATGGAATTCATGTGTTGTACAGACCCTTAAGGTAGATTAAAGCTATTGGGTCTTTACATTTCTATATAGGCAATTAGCATACATCTTTTTGTACTAAAGCAGCAGTGCCCCTCAGGGCTTAAATTTCTTTTATTTATGTAGAACAATTATGAAATTTTTACCAGGATCAGTTAAATTTATAATGGGAAGATTGGGGAGATAACTATGATAAATGTATATATTTTTGGTGTTTTCATTTATAAAGTTGATGTAAAAATCAATATAGTTTCACAAACGTGGTTGGAGTGAGAAAAGGAATTTGTAGGCATAAAATGGTTAATTTCTTAACATTTGATTAAGTTTTGTAACTTACTGTTCATTCCACAAAATAGGAATATCTGGAGTCTTTACAGTGTTTGGAGTCTGATAAAAGTGACTGGAGAGCAACCAATACAGACTTACTGCTGGCCTATGCTAATCTTACACTTCTTACGCTTTCCACTAGAGATGTGCAGGAAAGTAGAGAATTACTGGAAAGATACATTGACTTTGAGGAGAATGTTTTAGTATAAATTGCAGTTTTTCTTTTTGCAGTAAGTTCATTGCTCTAAACTTCTTTACTGAATCATTATTTCTGTGATGTACCTAGGAGTTATAGTTAATACAGTGAACCGCTAGGAGGCAATCTTATTTTTCTTCTTTTATAGGGAAGTTCTAATTGGTTTTATATGACTTTCCTTTTTAGAGAACTCTTACAGTTCAAGCTTGATTAAAATTAGCCTTATGGTTAAATACTCAGTTTTGTCATAGTCAAGCTTAAAATGAATGTTCTAACTGCTATTTCATATTTTATTTTTTATAATAGTATAATCTTGAGTGAAAATTGAAGTTCATCTGTCATCAGATGGCT
Organism: Hoolock leuconedys; assembly: GCA_023748175.1. NCBI lineage: Eukaryota > Metazoa > Chordata > Mammalia > Primates > Hylobatidae > Hoolock > Hoolock leuconedys. The sequence continues at coordinate 15,279 of JAKGGE010001396.1, forward strand.
AGGTTCACATGTACTAGTATAAGCACTTAGCATCACTAGTATTTCAGAAAATACTGTTTTAGCTAAGAAACAAAATAACTCAACTATGTGATTTACCTTTTTTCCTAAATTTTGATTTTGAAAACCAGTGTCTCCATTTTGAAAATAAATTCCATTGAACAAAAACATTACTTTGATTTGTATAAAGATGTTAGTTTAGAGCAGTGGTTTATTAGAACTTGTGGGCCAAATATGGCCCCTGCCTAATTTTGTTAATAAAGTTCTATTGGAATACAGCATGCCTCTGTTTATGTATTGTCTGTGGCTGCTTACATACTACAAGGTTGGAGTTGAGTGGTTGCAGCAGAGATTGTATGCCTGTAAAGCCAGATTAGTATTCTCCTCCTTTTTGTAGAAAAAGTTTACTGATTGCTAGTTTAGGCTGTCCATTCGTTTGGAAGTTAATTTATTTCCCCATCTGGTATAAGTAAAGAAGTTCATTTCACTGAGTGCAGGGAGTAGGTAAGTTTCTTGAAAAAGTACATAGTGTCCTAATTGGTAGGGTAAGAGCAGTATCTAAAAGAACTAACATAACTAAGATTATTTTAGAAAACATGTAGGATGTTTTATTTTGTATTCCTTGTATACTCAAATTTTTTGGTCACAAGTTCCTTTTACATTTCTATATAGGCAATTAGCATACATCTTTTTGTACTAAAGCAGCGGTGCCCCTCAGGGCTTAAATTTCTTTTATTTATGTAGAACAATTATGAAATTTTTACCAGGATCAGTTAAATTTATAATGGGAAGATTGGGGAGATAACTATGATAAATGTATATATTTTTGGTGTTTTCATTTATAAGGTTGATGTAAAAATCAATATAGTTTCACAAACGTGGTTGGAGTGAGAAAAGGAATTTGTAGGCATAAAATGGTTAATTTCTTAACATTTGATTAAGTTTTGTAACTTACTGTTCATTCCACAAAATAGGAATATCTGGAGTCTTTACAGTGTTTGGAGTCTGATAAAAGTGACTGGAGAGCAACCAATACAGACTTACTGCTGGCCTATGCTAATCTTACACTTCTTACGCTTTCCACTAGAGATGTGCAGGAAAGTAGAGAATTACTGGAAAGATACATTGACTTGAGGAGAATGTTTTAGTATAAATTGCAGTTTTTCTTTTTTTTTTTTTTGGTCACAAGTTCCTTTTACATTTTTCTTAAGCACATCAAAGATCTTTGTATGTGGGTTCCTTTTTCTTTCTTTTTTTTTTTTTTTTGAGATGGAGTCTTGCTCTGTCACCAGGCTGGAGTGCAGTGGCACCATCTCAGCTCACTACAAGCTCTGTCCCCAGGGTTCACACCATTCTCCTGCCTCAGCCTCCTGAATAGGTGGGACTACAGGTGCCCGCCACCACACCTGGCTAATTTTTTTTTTTTCTTGAGACGGAGTCTCGCTCTGTCACCCAGGCTGGAGTACAGTGGCACCATCTCAGCTCACTACAAGCTCTGTCCCCAGGGTTCACACCATTCTCCTGCCTCAGCCTCCTGAGTAGCTGGGACCACAGGTGCACACCACCACTCCCAGCTAATTTTTGTATTTTTAGTAGAGACGGGGTTCAGGATGGTCTCAGTCTCTTTTTTTTTTTTTGAGATGGAGTCTTGCTCTGTCACCAGGCTGGAGTGCAGTGGCACCATCTCAGCTCACTACAAGCTCTGTCCCCAGGGTTCACACCATTCTCCCGCCTCAGACTCCCGAGTAGGTGGTACTACATGTGCCCAGCACCACACCCGGCTAATTTTTTTTTTTTTGAGATGGAGTCTTGCTCTGTCACCAGGCTGGAGTGCAGTGGCACCATCTCAGCTCACTACAAGCTCTGTCCCCAGGGTTCACGCCATTCTTCTGCCTCAGCCTCCTGAGTAGCTGGGACTACAGGTGCCCACCACCACTCTTGGCTAATTTTTTTGTATTTTTAGTAGAGACGGGGTTTCACCGTGTTAGCCAGGATGGTCTTGATTTTTTTTTTATTTATTTATTTATTTATTTATTATTTATTTATTTATTTTTTGATACAGAGTCTCACGCTGTCGCCCAGGATGGAGTGCAGTGGCGCCATCTCGGCTCACTACAAGCTCTGTCCCCAGGGTTCACACCATTCTCCCACCTCAGACTCCCGAGTAGCTGGGCCTACAGGTGCCTGCCACCACACCTGGCTAATTTTTTGTATTTTTAGTAGAGATGGGGTTTCACTATGTTAGCCAGGATGGTCTTGATCTCCTGACCTTGTAATCCGCCTGCCTCGGCCTCCCAAAGTGCTGGGATTACAGGCGTGAGCCACCGCGCTCGATCTCTTGACCTCGTAATTCGCCTGCCTTGGCCTCCCAAAGTGCTGAGAGGTCTCAATCTCTTGACCTCGGGATCCGCCTGCCTTGGCCTCCCAAAGTGCTGGGATTGCAGGCCTGAGCCACTGCACCCGGCCGTATGTGGGTTATTTCTATCAGTGTTTATTACATTAGAAATGATAACAAATAAAAAATATGTAATCCATTAAAAATGTAATAAGCCCTATTGTGTGTTAATAATAATAGCTTTTTTTTTTTTTTTTTTTGAGATGGAGTTTTGCTCTTGTTTCCCAGGCTACAGTGCAACAGTGTGATCTCGGATCACTGCAGCCTCTGCTTCCCAGGTTCAAGCGATTCTCCTGCCTCAGCCTCCCAAGTAGCTGGAATTACAGGTGCCCACCACCACGCCTGGCTAATTTTTTTTTTTTTTTTCTTGAGACGGAGTCTCGCTCTGTCACCCAGGCTGGAGTGCAGTGGCACCATCTCAGCTCACTACAAGCTCTGCCTCCCAGGGTTTCACACCATTCTCCTGCCTCAGCCTCCTGAGTAGCTGGGACTACAGGTGCCCACCACCACGCCTGGCTAATTTTTTTGTATTTTTAGTAGAGATGGGGTTTCACCATGTTAGCCAGGATGGTCTTGATCTCCTGACCTCGTGATCCGCCTGCCTTGGCCTCCCAAAGTGCTGGGATTACAGGCCTGAGCCACTGCACCCGGCCGTATGTGGGTTATTTCTATCAGTGTTTATTACATTAGAAATGATAACAAATAAAAAATATGTAATCCATTAAAAATGTAATAAGCCCTATTGTGTGTTAATAATAATAGCTTTTTTTTTTTTTTTTTTTTTTTTTTTTTTTTTTTTTTTTTTTTTTTTTTTTTTGAGATGGAGTCTTGCTCTGTCACCAGGCTGGAGTGCAGTGGCACCATCTCAGCTCACTACAAGCTCTGTCCCCAGGGTTCACACCATTCTCCCGCCTCAGACTCCCGAGTAGCTGGGCCTACAGGTGCCTGCCACCACACCTGGCTAATTTTTTGTATTTTTAGTAGAGATGGGGTTTCACTGTGTTAGCCAGGATGGTCTTGATCTCCTGACCTTGTAATCCGCCTGCCTTGGCCTCCCAAAGTGCTGGGATTACAGGCGTGAGCCACTGTGCAGGGCCAATAATAGCATTTTTTATGAAAAATAATTATTTTCCAATAGCAAAAAAGTAGTCAGAAAAGTGTCATTGTTTTTGCATTTTTGTAAATCTTTTAATGTCTCGCTTAATAGGACATAGCTAGATTCTCATTTACCTCCTCTTTCAGTCTGTAAAACTATTACATGTTATGAAGCCTCTAGAAAACTCAGGTCGACCAGGAGCGGTGGCTCAGGCCTGTAATCCCAGCACTTTGGGAGGCTGAGGCAGAAGAATTGCTTGGACCTGGGAGTCAGAGGTTGCAGTAAGCCAAGATTGTGCCACTGCACGCCAACCTTGTGACAGAGCGAGATTCTGTCTCCAAAAACAAAAAAAAACTCAGCTCTACATACATGAGAAAATGAGTATGTAAAATATACATTTTTTTTTTTTTAGTAGAGACAGGGTTTCATCATGTTGGCGGGATGGTCTTGATTTTTTTATTATTATTTATTTATTTATTTATGTATTTATCTATTTATTTATTTATTTTTTGAGACAGAGTCTCACTCTGTACGCCCAGGATGGAGTGCAGTGGCACCATCTCAGCTCACTACAAGCTCTGTCCCCAGGGTTCACACCATTCTCCCGCCTCAGACTCCCGAGTAGCTGGGACTACAGGTGCCCACCACCACGCCTGGCTAATTTTTGTATTTTTAGTAGAGATGGGGTTTCACTGTGTTAGCCAGGATGGTCTTGATCTCCTGACCTTGTAATCCGCCTGCCTCGGCCTCCCAAAGTGCTGGAATTACATGTGTGAGCCACGGCGCAGGGCCAATAATAGCATTTTTTATGAAAAATAATTATTTTCCAATAGCAAAAAAGTAGTCAGAAAAGTGTCATTGTTTTTGCATTTTTGTAAATCTTTTTAATGTCTCGCTTAATAGGACATAGCTAGATTCTCATTTACCTCCTCTTTCAGTCTGTAAAACTATTACATGTTATGAAGCCTCTAGAAAACTCAGGTCGACCAGGAGCGGTGGCTCAGGCCTGTAATCCCAGCACTTTGGGAGGCTGAGGCAGAAGAATTGCTTGGACCTGGGAGTCAGAGGTTGCAGTAAGCCAAGATTGTGCCACTGCACGCCAGCCTTGTGACAGGCGAGTCTGTCTCAAAAAAAAAAAAAAAAAAAACTCAGCTCTACATACATGAGAAAATGAGTATGTAAAATATACATTTTTTTTTTTTTAGTAGAGATGGGGTTTCACCATGTTGGCTGGGCTGGTCTTGAATTCCTGACCTCAGGTGATCCACCCACCTCGGCCTCCCAAAGTGCTGGAATTACATGTGTGAGCCACTGTGCAGGGCCAATAATAGCATTTTTTATGAAAAATAATTATTTTCCAATAGCAAAAAAGTAGTCAGAAAAGTGTCATTGTTTTTGCATTTTTGTAAATCTTTTTAATGTCTCGCTTAATAGGACATAGCTAGATTCTCATTTACCTCCTCTTTCAGTCTGTAAAACTATTACATGTCATGAAGCCTCTAGAAAACTCAGGTCGGCCAGGCGCGGTGGCTCAGGCCTGTAATCCCAGCACTTTGGGAGGCCGAGGCGGGTGGATCACGAAGTCAGAGAGAACGAGACCATCCCAGCTAACAACGGTGAAACCCTGTCTCTACCAAAAAGACAAAAAATTAGCCAGGCATGTTGGCACACGCCTATAGTCCCAGCTACTCGGGAGGCTGAGGCAGAAGAATTGCTTGGACCTGGGAGTCAGAGGTTGCAGTAAGCCAAGATTGTGCCACTGCACGCCAACCTTGTGACAGAGCGAGATTCTGTCTCCAAAAAAAAAAAAACTCAGCTCTACATACATGAGAAAATGAGTATGTAAAATATACATTTTTTTTTGGTATTATTGTAAAAGTAATTTTAACTTCATGGATCCCCTGAAGGGGTTTTTGAGAACCCCAGAGATCTTTCGACCTCACTTGCTCTGGTTGCTTTATTGTAAACTACTTTAAAATCATGCTTCACGTTTAAGTGTTTGCTTTGTCCTTTTACTTTTCTTCCAAAGTGAGGATTTGGAGAAACATTAGGATTTAGAAGAGCTAATTTAGAATATAGATTACAAATAATAGGCCAGGCATAGTGGCTCATGCCTGTAATCCCAGCACATTGGTAAGCTGAGGGGGCGGATCGTGACGTCAGGAGTTCGAGACCAGCCTGGCCAACATAGTGAAACCCTGTCTCTACTAAAAATACAAAAAAAGTTTAGCCGGGCATGGTGGCAGGCGCATGTAATCCCAGCTACTCAGGAGGCTGAGTCAGGAGAATCACTTGAACCTGGGAGGTGGAGGTTGCAGTGAGCCGAGATCATGCCATTGCACTCCAGCACAGGCGATAGTGAGAGACTGTGTCTCAAAAAAAAAAGGAAGACAATTTATTTAACCCTGTAATGATCTATATAGTAAAAAGAGCAATTACTGTATTGATACTCAAATACCTGTCAGTTATTTACTTATAATCTGGAAATGGTATGTCTAATTTGAGAAATTACAACTGTTAATTAAATAATGAAACTATATGATCAGGAAGAAACTACAAAATAGTCTCCCAACTTTATCCTGGTTTATTTTGAAATGTGTACCTATAATCACTAATCTTATGTTTATCCTGTGATTGGAGGGCTGGAAATAACTGGGAATAAGACATCATTTGAGAGGTTAAGCATGAAGTATAGGAAGTATGCAGGATAAAAATAAGCATTAGATGATTCATAATTTATAACATGGGGAATAAGAATTATTAGAAGTTGAATGTGGAAGATGAAGCTTGAAATAAAATTTTTATTTTGTTTAGAATTAAGTAAACCATGATTATTCACAGTGCAGTAAGTGTGTATTATCTGTTTATATTTTCATATTACAGTTTTGATAGTGCTCTTCAGTCTGTGAAATCTTTGGGTGGAAATGATGAACTGTCAGCTACTTTCTTAGAAATGAAAGGACATTTCTACATGCATGCTGGTTCTCTGCTTTTGAAGATGGGTCAGCACAGTAATGTTCAATGGCGAGCTCTTTCTGAGCTGGCTGCATTGTGCTATCTCATAGCGTTTCAGGTAAGTCTTCCACTTGTAGGAGCAATTGACATTTCACTGAGGCTTGATGTGTTTTAAATGAAGGTGTGCTCTGGTATGTAATGACAATATGTGAACAAACCTGTGGAATTAAAGTTAAAATGAAGGAGTCAGTTTGATACAGTGGAAAATAACTAAGCATACACAATACTGGTGAGGCTGGTGAAACAGGGATGTTGAATGCACTCTTGTCGAAAGCCTGCATTGCCATGATTTCTTTGTAGACAAATTTGAATAGTTTGATCTTTTTACTCTGCCATTTTTGGGAACATGATAAAGATGTAATCTCATATTATGGGTAAAGCTTGATTCAAAAAGATGTGTTACTTGGACGAAATCCTAATAAGTAGATGTAGGGCAGTGGCTTTATAACCTATGATAGAAGAATATGATTGCAATTTAACATGTTAATTGAAAAACACGTATATAACATTTATGATTGTATTGTGTATATGTAATAGTATATCTATTAATCTTTGGAAACACAAAACCTTTTCTTATTTTTTATTTTTTTTGAGACCAAGTCTCTCTCTGTCGCCAGGCTGGAGTGCAGTGGGCGTGATCTTGGCTCACTGCAACCTCCACCTCCTGGGTTCAAGCAATTCTCCTGCTTCAGCCTCCCGAGTAGCTGGGACTACAGGCGCGTGCTACCACGCCTAGCTAATTTTTTGTATTTTTAATAGAGATGGGGTTTCACCATGTTGGCCAGGATGGTCGCAATCTCTTGACCTCGTGATCTACCTGCCTTGGTCTCCCAAAGTGCTGGGATTACAGGCGTGAGCCACTGAGCCTGGCCTTTATTTTTTGAGACAGAGTCTCTCTCTGTCGCCCAGGCTGGAGTGCAGTGGTGCAATCTGGGCTCACTGCAAGCTCTGCCTCCTGGGTTCACGCCATTCTCCTGCCTCAGCCTCCCGAGTAGCTGGGACTACAGGTGCCTGCCACCATGCCTGGCTAATTTTTTTGTATTTTTAGTAGAGATGGGGTTTCACCATGTTGGCCAGGATGGTCGCAATCTCTTGACCTCGTGATCTACCTGCCTTGGTCTCCCAAAGTGCTGGGATTACAGGCGTGAGCCACTGAGCCTGGCCTTTATTTTTTTTGAGACAGAGTCTCTCTCTGTCGCCCAGGCTGGAGTGCAGTGGTGCAATCTGGGCTCACTGCAAGCTCCGCCTCCTGGGTTCACGCCATTCTCCTGCCTCAGCCTCCCGAGTAGCTGGGACTACAGGCATCCGCCACCATGCCTGGCTAATTTTTTTTTGTACTTTTAGTAGAGACGGGGTTTCACCGTGTTAGCCAGGATGGTCTCGATCTCCTGACCTAGTGATCCACCCGCCTCGGCCTCCCAAAGTGCTGGGATTACAGGCATTAGCCACTGAGCCCGGCCTGTAAATCTTTTAAAAACACTGTTGATAGACAGTTCACATGTTAAGTGCTAATATTTACTCAGTAGAAACTTCTGTGTTCATAAGGAATGGATTAGTGAAAATTAATGGATTTAGTGAGGTTCACTAGGTAATATGAACATTAAAAGGTTCTTATAGAAATTCTCAAGTAGCTGATAGTTCTTATTTTTATTTATTTTATTTTTTTTGAGACAGAGTCTCTCTCTGTCGCCCAGGCTGGAGCACAGTGGCATGACCTCGGCTCACTGCAAGCTCTGCCTCCTGGGTTCACGCCATTCTCCTGCCTCAGCGTCCTGAGTAGCTGGGACTACAGGCACCCACCACCACGCCTGGCTAATTTTTTTGTAAAAAAAAAAAATTACAAAATTACTGTGCCCTGCCAATAGTTCTTATTTTTAGTGGAAACTTTAAAATTTATCAGTCTGTGTCTATTAGAGTCTTGCTGTGTCACCCAGGCTGGAGTGCAGTTGCGTAATCATAGCTCACTGTAACGTTGAACTGGGCTCCAGCTTCCCAGAGTGCTGGGATTATAGGTGTGAGCTACTGTGCACAGTCTAAAATTTTTTGATATGTAGTTTTGGGAGGCAGAGTCTCACTCTTGTTGCTCTGGCTGGAGTGCAGTGGCATGATCATAGCTCACTGCATCCTCGAACTCCTGGGCTCAAGCGATCCTCTCCTGACTCAGCCTCAGCTCAGTAGCTGGGACTACAGGTGCCTGCCACCATGCCTGGCTACATTGTTAAATTTTTTGTAAAGACAAGGTCTTGCTATGTTTCCCAGGCTGGTTGGTCTTGAACTCCTTGGCTTCAAGTGATCCTTCTGCCTTGCCCTCCCAAAGTGCTGGGATTACGGGTATGAGCCACCACACCTGACTGTGAACTTTTGATAATAGAATGTTAGTTTCCCTCTTAATCCATTCACTCAGGTCTCCTTTCCTAGATGACAACTATTGTTAGGAGTTTCTTGGGTGTTCAGAAATATTTAACTGGTCACAAATTCAGCTGTTGAATAATTTTGTAAAAGAGGCCAGGTTTATGAATTGAGGTCAGTTTGAAAACAAAAAGAATGATGTCAACATTTTGTTTCTTATTTTGTGTGCTCTTTTCAACATGTAGATGACAAACTTTGACATGATGTTTAGAAAACTTGTGAGTAAAAGGATAGGCGATATGAATATTTCTAAAATTCAAAATCAGAAGCTTTTAGGTTCATAAATAATATATTTTGAAAAATGAGCATGTTTAGAAAGAATTATATATACATGGTTTAAAATTCTGGCAGCTCTTAAGAATATGCTATGAAGACTCGTTTCTGTTCCCTAGTTATTTACTTTCTCCACCCCAAAGAAACTAATGTTACTGCTTTCTTGTGTGTTCTTCAGGAAACGTTTTATGCATCTCCAAGTAAACACGCACACATCCCCTGTCCTTAAAAGAAGGAAGAAAACATTTGAACATTGCATTTACTTTATTTCCATTAACTGTATCTTGGAGATATTTCCATGTCAGTATATATAAAGGGCATTCTCATTAGTTTGGATGCTTGCATATTATTCCATTGTATGGATGTACTGTAGTTTTGGAGTTTTTAAAACCAGGGTCCTAAAACCAGGACATTAGCTTGCTTTCACTTTTTTTTTTTATGCTACTTCAAGTAATTTAGCAATGATTAACTTGTGCCATGAATTCCTGAAAGAATTGCAGTATCAAAGTATATCTGTGCATTTATAATTTTTAGAACTGTTGCCAAATATCTAACCCTAAAGAGGTTGTATCAAATTACATTTTCACCACCAATTAAGAAAGTGGTGATAGAATTAAAAGCCGATGCTCTGGTGACCCATATGGTTACTTTTGGCATGTTTCTAGTAAGTGGGCATTGCCTATGACTGGACATTTTCAGTCGTGGACATTCATTACTTTTCAGGATAGCCCAGTGCATCTTTAGGTGATTTCGCTCTTGGTACTTCCTTATATAGAATAAAAATATTCTTCAAGCTTTCTACCTGTTGGTCTTGTTTCTTCTTTTGATGATTTCTTTTATAAAATAATTTTAATATTTGAAGGCAGCTGTCACGTCTTCCTTTCATTCTATTCATCATGCTTTTTTTTTTTTTTTTTTTTTTTTTTTTTTATGCTACTTCAAGTAATTTAGCAATGATTAACTTGTGCCATGAATTCCTGAAAGAATTGCAGTATCAAAGTATATCTGTGCATTTATAATTTTTAGAACTGTTGCCAAATATCTAACCCTAAAGAGGTTGTATCAAATTACATTTTCACCACCAATTAAGAAAGTGGTGATAGAATTAAAAGCTGATGCTCTGGTGACCCATATGGTTGCTTTTGGCATGTTTCTAGTAAGTGGGCATTGCCTATGACTGGACATTTTCAGTCATGGACATTCATTACTTTTCAGGATAGCCCAGTGCATCTTTAGGTGATTTCGCTCTTGGTACTTCCTTATATAGAATAAAAATATTCTTCAAGCTTTCTACCTGTTGGTCTTGTTTCTTCTTTTGATGATTTCTTTTATAAAATAATTTTAATATTTGAAGGCAGCTGTCACGTCTTCCTTTCATTCTATTCATCATGCTTTTTTTTTTTTTATGCTACTTCAAGTAATTTAGCAATGATTAACTTGTGCCATGAATTCCTGAAAGAATTGCAGTATCAAAGTATATCTGTGCATTTATAATTTTTAGAACTGTTGCCAAATATCTAACCCTAAAGAGGTTGTATCAAATTACATTTTCACCACCAATTAAGAAAGTGGTGATAGAATTAAAAGCTGATGCTCTGGTGACCCATATGGTTGCTTTTGGCATGTTTCTAGTAAGTGGGCATTGCCTATGACTGGACATTTTCAGTCATGGACATTCATTACTTTTCAGGATAGCCCAGTGCATCTTTAGGTGATTTCGCTCTTGGTACTTCCTTATATAGAATAAAAATATTCTTCAAGCTTTCTACCTGTTGGTCTTGTTTCTTCTTTTGATGATTTCTTTTATAAAATAATTTTAATATTTGAAGGCAGCTGTCACGTCTTCCTTTCATTCTATTCATCATGCTTTTTTTTTTTTTTTTTTTTTTATGCTACTTCAAGTAATTTAGCAATGATTAACTTGTGCCATGAATTCCTGAAAGAATTGCAGTATCAAAGTCTCTTGAAACCTTTTGGTTAAGATGAGGAAATAGCCAGGCGTGGTGGCTCACACCTATAATCTTAGCATTTTGGGAGGCTGAGGCGGGCCTGAGGAGTTCAAGACCATCCTGACCAATATGGTCAAACCCCATCTCTACTAAAAATACAAAAATTAGCCAGGCATGGTGGCGGGTGCCTGTAGTCCCAGCTACTTGAGAGGCCGAGACAGGAGAATTGCTTGAAACCAGGAGGCGGAGGTTGCAGTGAGCCGAGATCATGCCACTGCAGCACTCCAGCCTGGCGACAGAGCGAGACTCAATCTCAAAAAAAAAAAAAAAGGGAAATAGTGAATTGAGATGATTTGACTGGGTGGATTCACAACTAATTAACTGGTCACAAATTCAGCTGTTGAATAATTTTGTAAAAGAGGCCAGGTTTATGAATTGAGGTCAGTTTGAAAACAAAAAGAATGATGTCAACATTTTGTTTCTTATTTTGTGTGCTCTTTTCAACATATAGATGACAAACTTTGACATGATGTTTAGAAAACTTGTGAGTAAAAGGATAGGCGATATGAATATTTCTAAAATTCAAAATCAGAAGCTTTTAGGTTCATAAATAATATATTTTGAAAAATGAGCATGTTTAGAAAGAATTATATATACATGGTTTAAGATTCTGGCGGCTCTTAAGAATATGCTATGAAGACTCCTTTCTGTTCCCTAGTTATTTACTTTCTCCACCCCAAAGAAACTAATGTTACTGCTTTCTTGTGTGTTCTTCAGGAAATGTTTTATGCATCTCCAAGTGAACACACACACATCCCCTGTCCTTAAAAGAAGGAGGAAAACATTTGAACATTGCATTTACTTTATTTCCATTAACTGTATCTTGGAGATATTTCCATGTCAGTATATATAAAGGGCATTCTCATTAGTTTGGATGCTTGCATATTATTCCATTGTATGGATGTACTGTAGTTTTGGAGTTTTTAAAACCAGGGTCCTAAAACCAGGACATTAGCTTGCTTTCACTTTTTTTTTATGCTACTTCAAGTAATTTAGCAATGATTAACTTGTGCCATGAATTCCTGAAAGAATTGCAGTATCAAAGTATATCTGTGCATTTATAATTTTAGAACTGTTGCCAAATATCTAACCCTAAAGAGGTTGTATCAAATTACATTTTCACCACCAATTAAGAAAGTGGTGATAGAATTAAAAGCTGATGCTCTGGTGACCCATATGGTTGCTTTTGGCATGTTTCTAGTAAGTGGGCATTGCCTATGACTGGACATTTTCAGTCGTGGACATTCATTACTTTTCAGGATAGCCCAGTGCATCTTTAGGTGATTTCGCTCTTGGTACTTCCTTATATAGAATAAAAATATTCTTCAAGCCTTCTGCCTGTTGGTCTTGTTTCTTCTTTTGATGATTTCTTTTATAAAATAATTTTAATATTTGAAGGCAGCTGTCACGTCTTCCCTTCGCCATTCTATTCATCATGCTTTTTTTTTCCATAGGTGATGGCATTAGGATCTCTTTAATTTCCTGGTTGTCCCATTTATTCCAGTGCTATCCCATATTATCCATACTCTGAAAATGTGTTATCTACAATGTGGCATTTCCAAGTGTCATTTCACCTGTACTTTTTAAAGTAGGGTGTCATATCTACTCAAATAGGACAATATCTGCTGTTGTCCTACTTATGCAGGGTAGAAAAGTAATGTAATTAAATTTTCCATTTCTCTGAATGTAACATGAATGTGCTTTTAGTAGAAACTAATTTCTCAGAACTGCTCTGTGTATGCTTTTTTTTTTTTTCTTCTTTTTTTGGTGATAGGGTCTCACTCTGTCACCCAAGCTGGAGCACAGTGGCATGATCATGGCTCACTGCAGCCTTTGACCTCCTGGATTTAAGTGATCCCCCTGCCTCAGCCTTCTGAGTAGCTGGGACCACAGGTGTGTGCCACCACGCCTGGCTAATTTAAAAAAATTTTTTTTTAGAGATAGGGTCTCACTGTGTTGTTCAGGCTGGTCTCAAACTCTGGGCTCAAGCGATCCCCCCAGCTTGGCCTCCCAAAGTGCTGGGATTACAGATGTGAGCCACCATGTCTGGCCCCTCTTTTTTTTTTTTTTTTTTTTTTTGAGATGGAGTCTCGCTCTTTCACCCAGGCTGGAGTGCGATGGCACAGTCTCAGCTCACTACAACCTCTGCCTCCCAGGTTCAAGCTATCCTTGTGCCTCAGCCTCCCGTGTAGCTGGAATTAATAGGTGTGTGTCACCACGCCTGGCTCTTTGTTTTTTTTTTTTTTTATTTTTAGTAGAGATGGTTTCACCATGTTGGACAGGCTGGTCTCGAACTCCTGACCTCAAGTGATCAGCCCACCTTGGCCTCCCAGAGTGTTGGGATTACACGTGTGAGCCACCATGTCTGGCCCCTCTTTTTTTTTTTTTTCATAGGTGATGGCATTAGGATCTCTTTAATTTCCTGGTTGTCCCATTTATTCCAGTGCTATCCCATATTATCCATACTCTGAAAATGTGTTATCTACAATGTGGCATTTCCAAGTGTCATTTCACCTGTACTTTTAAAAGAAAAAGGAATTTCGTTAAGGCATATCTTATGATAAAATCTTCATCTTTCCAGGAGATAATTTGTCAAAATAATTTCTTTTTGCCGTATCAGTTAAGAGCAATAGGTATGGAAGAGATGCGAAGAAATAGCACATTCTTTAAAAGAAATGAATATATGATATTGTTTGTTCCTAGGTGGAGAGGATTTCTTAACTCTTTCTTTATCTGGCCGCTAGAGCCTCTATCCTGAATATTTAGTCACTTCCTGAACTAAGTATATATAATTATTGATTTGCCAACCATTTAACACCAGCTGCTTCTAAAAACACTGCTGTGGGGATATAAAGATGAAGAAGATATGGATCTGTCTTAAAGAGCTGAGAGCATAGTGAGGAAGATAGAAGATATACACTTACCTTATATTAGGCTCTTGGAATTTGTGGATTTTTTCCCCCATTTTTGGCCTGGGATGAATGCTAAAGGTCTGTTGCATATTAGCTGTGATTTTGCTAAGATACAAACTTTAAGATAGGTGGCCATTGAGTCAAGCAGTGAACTGAAGAAACAATGCTTTCTGTAAGGAGAAGTTTTGATATAAAATTGGATGAATTTTATAAAGAGCAAGATGTAACATTAAATCAAAGTTATTATAAGCTTTGGTGTATAGTTAGGCTGTTGGCCAAAGCTCACATTGCTCTTTTATTCCATAGCCCACTTTTTTTGTGGGAGTTAGACTTTCAGTCCTTAAAGTGACTTTCTACTTTTTTCCTTTTTTTTCCTTCTACCCTTGCAGGGCTCTCATAAGTGCCTTTGCATGATGTCACAGTTAGATAAGAATTGCCTGTATTTTTTTTATGTCTTTGATCTGAGCATCACAAGGGTGCCTCTGCAAGTGTGCTGAGACACAACTGTGTAGTGGTAACCAAACCTAATTGTCCAGCAGAATTAACTCGAAGGAGGGTTTTTTAAAAAAGTTTGATTGAAATATAATTCGCATACCATATGCTTCACCCATTTAAAGTGTACAGTTCAGTGGCTTTTAGTATGTTCATAGAGTATTACCATTGTCACCACAATCAGTTTTAGAAGATGTTCATTACTCCATGAGGAATTCCTTACCTATTAGCAGTTACTCTCCATTTTACCCAAACCGCTCAGCCTTGGCAACCACTAATCTGTCTCTGTAGGTTTGCCTATTCTGAACATTTCACATAAATGGAATCATACAGTATATGGTCTTTTGTGACTGGCTTCTTTCATTTAGCAAGGTTTTCAAGGTTCATCTGTGTTATAGCATGTATCAGTACTTTATCCGAGGACTATGATTTTTTGATTGCTTACTGTAAACCTATGGAATAAAAATCTCTGGGAATGAGGCCTGGAAATAATAATTTTTTTATTTTTTTTCCTGAGACAGAGTCTCACTCTGTTGCCCAGGCTGGAGTGCAGTGGCATGATCTCAGCTCACTGCAAGCTCCGCCTCCTGGGTTCACGCCATTCTCCTGCCTCAGCCTCCCGAGTAGCTGGGACTACAGGCGCCGCCACCACGGTCGGCTAATTTTTTTTTTTTTTGTATTTTTAGTAGAGACAGAGTTTCACTGTTAACCAGGATGGTCTCGATCTCCTGACCTCATTATTCACCTGGCTTGGCCTCCCAAAGTGCTGGGATTACAGGCATGAACCACCGTGCCCAGCCAGAAATAATTCTTAAAAGCTGTTTAAAGGAGGATTCTGATCAGCCAGGTTTAGAAATCAGTGTATCAGATCAGAGAATAAGAGCTTGTCCCTGCTCACCTATGGCCACTTAAATCCAGACCTTTTCATCTAAAATGCAAATATGTTTGGCTTTTTTCATACACATTCCTGTCTTTTTTCCCCCTTCTGCTGTCTTATGTGGATACTGAGAATATTAAACCTGTACTCTTTTCATTTTCTACATAAACAGCCGTTTTGTTGTCCAGCTGTATTTTTTGGGTTGGAGGGTTAGGTCTGCAATAATCATGTTATTTCCCCTTTGGGTATACAAATGAGACAATGTGAGCAAATGCAATCTGTGTTTTTAAAGTGATGGAAATAACTTAAATTTTTTTTTCAGGGCACATGTTGCTAAACTTAAGTCGTGGCAAGCAAGATTTTTTAAAAGAGGTTGTTGAATCTTTTGCCAACAAAAGCGGGCAGTCTGCATTATATGATGCTCTGTTTTCTAGTCAGTCACCTAAGGATACATCTTTTCTTGGTAGCGATGATATTGGAAACATTGATGTACAAGAACCAGAGCTTGAAGATTTGGCTAGATACGATGTTGGTGAGTTATATGTTTCAGAGGAAATGGTCTCCGTCTTTATTCTTATAAATTGCCCATAATCTTATTACACAGAAATAATGACTTAATATTTTCCTGTATTCCTTTCGTGTGTGGGTTGGGCTGGGGGGAGTTTGAATGTGGTGCTGTGGGGGTGGCATGTATTTTTTGTTGTTGTTGTTGTTGTTGTTGTTGTTGTTGTTGTTGTTGTTGTTGTTGTTGTTGTTGTTGTTGTTGTTGTTGTTGTTGTTGTTGTTGTTGTTGTTGTTGTTGTTGTTGTTGTTGTTGTTGTTGTTGTTGTTGTTGTTTTGAGACAGGGTCACCAAACTCCTGACCTCAGGTGATCCACCTGCCTTGGTCTCCCAAAGTGCTGGGATTACAGGTGTGAGCCACCATAACCAGCCTTGTTGTTTTTTGAGACAGGGTCTCGCTCTGTTACCTGGGCTGGAGTGTAGTGGCATGATCGTAGGTCACTGCTACCTTGAACTTCTGGGCTCAAGGGATTCTCTTGCCTCAGCCTCCTGAGTAGCTGGTACCATAGGCACATGCCACTCTGCCCAGATAATTTTTTTTTTTTTGTATTTTTAGTAGAGATCAGACTTTCATTCTGTTAACCAGGATGGTCTCGATCTCCTGACCTCATTATTCACCTGGCTTGGCCTCCCAAAGTGTTGGGATTAGGCCCAGCACAGTGGCTTATATCTGTAATCCCAGCACTTTGGGAGGCCGAGGCGGGCAGATCACCTGAGGTCAGGAGTTCGAGACCATCCTGGCCAACACGGTGAAACCCCGTCTCTACTAAAAATACAAAAATTATCCGGGTGTGGTGGTGTGTGCATGTAGTCCCAGCTACTCGAGAGGCTGAGGCAGGAGAATCGCTTCAACCCGGGAGGTGAGGGTTGCAGTGAGCCGAGATCACACCCCTGCACTACAGCCTAGGCGACAGAGTGAGACTTCGTCTCAAAAACAAAAAGTGTTGGAATTACAGGCATGAGCCACTGCATCTGGCCATATTTTTCATCTAAATAGTTGTTTATGTATGATTTATCTTGCTTCCTTCATGAATTCTCTCCCATATTCTCTGTATTAAAACTATAAACATCACTTTTATTGGCAATATAATCTTTTTTATGAAGTAGTCATAATTTGCTTGCTACTTTCTGTTATTGGGCATCCAAGTTGTTTTCAACTTTTCCACTGTTAATAATCATACTCTGATAAAAACTTCAACAAAAAGTGTCTTCATTACAAGTTATTTCCATAGAGATACCTAAAAACAGAATTATTGAGACAAAGGACATGAACATCTTTAAGTCTTGCAAATTGCCAAAATGACAGAAAGATTATACCTCTTTATGCTTCCAGAAGCGCATAACCTTTTCAATATTGACTTTCTTGTAGAAAACCAGATTACTGTACCGATGGATTAATATAGTGGTGTTCCATTGCTTTAATGACTTAAAGGAAAACCCACTGTTTTGGGGGTTTCTTATTAGGTTAGGTGTTCTTTATTTGGCTTTTGTCAGTTGATTTTGGTTTATTGAGTTCTAGTCAGTGTCATTTTTTAAGATAGACTTAAACATTCTTCATCACTACTATTTTTATTAAAATTTCTAGAAATAATCAAGTGAGAATGCATTTAATAAGAACATGAGATTTTGCCTAACATAGAATTCCCTCCAGCTTTGATACAGAAAAGCTGTTATAAAATTAAGATATATATAATGTGAATTAATTGTTTATGTTGACAAAACTAATGGCACAAAGAAAAATTTCAAACCCTTAAGCCAATTTCTTAAATTTTATTTCAGGTGCTATTCGAGCACATAATGGTAGTCTTCAGCACCTTACTTGGCTTGGCTTACAGTGGAATTCATTGCCTGCTTTACCTGGAATCCGAAAATGGCTAAAACAGCTTTTCCATCATCTGCCCCAGGAAACCTCAAGGCTTGAAACAAATGCACCTGAATCAATATGTATTTTAGATCTTGAAGTAAGCAAAGATTTTAACAAATTAAATATTCTGAATTTTGTTTAATTTTTTTTTTTCTAACTTAACTTTTCCTTAAATAAAACAGGTATTTCTCCTTGGAGTAGTATGTACCAGCTACTTACAATTAAAGGAGAAATGTAATTCTCACCACAGCTCCTATCAACCATTATGCCTGCCCCTTCCTGTGTGTAAACAGCTTTGTACAGAAAGACAAAAATCGTGGTGGGATGCGGTTTGTACTCTGATTCACAGAAAAGCAGTGTAAGTAGTAAAACAAAAATATTGCTTTCACTTAGTGTGTAGGTTTTACCAGGGATTTAATCCTCGTGTGAAAATTTAATTTGTCAGTGACCCATTAACATATATGTATGTAAGTGCTGAACTGTGTATTTAGAAAGCAATTTTAGTAAATTGAACTGTTTTTTAGACCTGGAAACTCAGCAAAATTGAGACTTCTAGTTCAGCATGAAATAAACACTCTAAGAGCCCAGGAAAAACATGGCCTTCAACCTGCTCTGCTTGTACATTGGGCAAAATGCCTTCAGAAAACGGTGAGTTTTAAAGTATAAGCATTTTTAAAGAACATTACCTTAATTTTTTAAAATCATGAACTTTTATTGAAAGTTTTTTTGTTCTGAAAACAGCTTGGTCATATTATGACAGATGTGTTTTTTATTGCTACAAAATAGTTAATGTAGTTAAATATAAGCACTTAGAGGAGTAGTGCCTGGCACACAGTGAATGTTACGTATTAGCTGAGCTGTTACTGTTATTCCTTAATAATTAAGTTCTGATAATTATTCAGCCTGAAAATTAAAAAAAAATTAGCACAAGGCTTTGTAGGTAAGAGCGTTATAGATCTTTCTAAATATTTAAGGTGTGTTTTGTGTCACCATTAGGTGTAGATGGTCAGCCTTTTGAACAAACTGACACTACAGAAGAGGCAGGTTTCAGCTATCTAAAAATGGCAACTGTTAAAAAGTAGTTTGGATTGCTACGTTAGGGTGGTATCATTAGAAGCGTTTAAAAGTTGAGTGTAGAGTCCGGGCACGGTAGCTCACGCCTGTAATCCCAGCACGCTGGGAGGCCAAGGCAGGCAGATCACAAGGTCAGGAGATTGAGATCATTCCTGGCTAACACGGTGAAACCCCGTCTCTACTAAAAATACAAAAAAAAAAAAAAATTAGCCGGGCGTGGTGGCAGGCGCCTGTAGTCCCAGCTACTCGGGAGGCTGAGGTAACAGAATGGCGTGAACCCAGGAGGCGGAGCTTGCAGTGAGCTGAGATCATGCCACTGCACTCCAGTCTAGGCTACAGAGCGAGACTCTGTCTCAAAGAAAAAAAAAAAAAATTGAGTATAGAATGATCACTGGTATTAAGGTGGTTTAGTTATTACAGTATTTGGAAGTTGAACAAATGACTATTGAGGTTCCATTTGGTTTTGACTTGAAATTTTAGCCAGTTCTTACAACTTGTAAATTAACTTTAGATCTAATCATGCGTGTTCCTTAAAGTTGTGTAGGGCAGCGGTCTTAATTCTTTTTATGATCAACGAGAATACATAGGGAGAAGTGTTCATTATTGGAAGAAAGTTTTGCCATTGTTGAAGATAATAAAAAAGAACAGTATTCCTGAACCTATTGATCCTCTGTTTAAACATTTTCATAGTGTAGACATTCAGGTAACAGAGTTCCTTTGTGAATTCATTGGAGATGGGAATTTCCAGTTTATAAACAAAGACATGGAGCTATAAACTGCTTAAATTAATTGCCTTGTTATTTAATGGTAATCTTGTTTTCTAAGTTCACTAGCTCTCACAAATAAGATATGACAGAGAAGAGTAATGAGATGTTTGTCTCTTAAGATCATATAAAATCTTTGGAAAATCATTTGGGTTTTATATTCTGAGTATAAACAATTTGACTAAAAACTATTCTGTGTGTTTAGGCATCAGAAATTGTTGAATATGAAGAAGACGCACACATAACTTTTGCTATATTGGATGCAGTAAATGGAAATATAGAAGATGCTATGACTGCGTTTGAATCTATAAAAAGCGTTGTTTCTTATTGGAATCTTGCACTGGTAAGTAGATGTGGTACTTGAGCTAAAAGTTTTATTTATTTATTATTTTTTTAAAAGACAGGGTTTCTCTGTTGGCCAGCCTAGAGTGCAGTGGCACAATCTTGGCTCACTGCAACCTCTGCTTCCCAGGCTCAAGCGATTCTTGTGCCTCAGCTCCTGAGTAGCTGGGATTACAGGCATGAGCCACCATGCATGGCCAAGCTCAAAGTTTTTTGTTTTAAAAACCTAATGATTTCATAAAAGCACTATTTGTATAGATTTTTCACAGGAAGGCAGAAGACATTGAAAATGATGCCCTTTCTCCTGAAGAACAAGAAGAATGCAAAAATTATCTGAGAAAGACCAGGGACTACCTAATAAAGATTTTAGATGACAGTGATTCAAATCTTTCAGTGGTCAAGAAAGTAAGTAGCAGGTTGTTGTATGTATGTTCTTACTGATAACCCACTGGTCGATGTTTTTGCGTTGGTCTTATATTTTGGTAATTTCAAAAATAGTAATATGTTGTTATTAATGCACAGAAGGGATGTGTGTGTCTAAATGCTTATATTTGCTTGCTTTGTCTTAGGTTTGGTGTGTCTTTTTAAACTTGGGAATCTAGGTATATGCTCTTAAAAAGTACTTCTTGGGGAATTAGGAAAGATTTCTAAGATAAGACATTGATTTTGTTATCTTAGCAGTGTAATCAAAACAAATACTATAACCTCAGGACTGATTCTTAATGAACTTGGCTGAAATTGAAAGTTGTTGCTGGCAACTTAAGAGCATTTCTTCTCATCCTCATCAGCCATTATGAACTCCCTTGTTTTCTTGCTGTCAGCTGTTTGAGATTGTCATGATGATGTTAAATTATGTCCAGTCTTCTGAGTGTTTTGCTGATTAATTTGTTTTACTACTCTTTTATTAGGATTTATGTTGTCTGGTGTATTGTAGCATCTGTATTTCTGTCACCGTTGAAAATCAGTTAGAAAACATCAGTAACTTATTTTGTTCACTTGGAAAAGCTTTCCAAGTTGACATTCCTCTACCATTATCATGGTTAGCGGAAGTAGTAGAAAGAGCATGGACTTTAGAATCAGAAGATGTTAGATTGTACAACACTTTTGTGTGTTCATGAAGAAAAAAATTATAGAATAAAGACAAAAAAATAAAAATACAAAACAACAGAAAAACAAAGAAAAAAGATAATTAAAAAACACTTTCACATGTATTATTATTTAAAGTGTAAAGTGCTTATTAAAGTGACAAATGTAAATAAGATAAAATATATCATTTTAGAGTTTTTACTTTTGGAATTTTTTGCAAATGAAAGCCCTTAATTAATATCTTTTATTTTTAGTTGCCTGTGCCCCTGGAGTCTGTAAAAGAGATGCTTAATTCAGTCATGCAGGAACTCGAAGACTATAGTGAAGGAGGTCCTCTTTATAAAAATGGTTCTTTGCGAAATGCAGATTCAGAAATAAAACATTCTACACCGTCTCCTACCAAATATTCACTATCACCAAGTAAAAGTTACAAGGTAAACAGGAAAGAATCAAATCATTTCATTGTGAAATTGTTTTTGTTCTAAGTGTTTCAAATACTGTTTTGTTATTTTTATTTTTTTTTTTTAGTATTCTCCCAAAACACCACCTCGATGGGCAGAAGATCAGAATTCTTTATTGAAAATGATTTGCCAACAAGTAGAGGCCATTAAGGTAAGTCACTTAATTTCTCTAGCTGTACTTTTTATTCCAAGATTCCTTCCCTGGCCACTCTCTCGCTTTTTTTCTGAAGCTGGTCAAAATGTCCCCTTGCCATCCAAATAGTATGGCAAGGGGACATTTTATCTTTTTTTTTTTTTTTTTTTTTAAGACAGGGTCTTGTTCTGTTGTGCAGGCTGGAGTACAGTGGTATGATCACAGCTTACTGCGGCTTCGACCTCCTAGCTCAAGAGAGCCTCTCGGCTCAGCTTGCCATGAAGCCAGGACTACAGACAGTCACATGCCACCAGGCCCAGCTAATTGTTGTATTTTTTGTAGAGATGGGATTTTGCCATGTTGACCAGGGTGGCCTTGAACTCCTGGCTCAAACAATCCTCCTGCTTCAGCCTCCCAAAGTGCTGGGATTGCAGGCGTGAGCCACTGTGCCCAGCCTGCATACCTCGGTCTTGACCCTTTACCATATTTTGTTTTGTTTTGTTTTGAGATGAAGTCTCACTCTGTTGCCCAGTCTGGAGTGCCATGGCGCGATCTTGGCTCACTACAACCTCCACCTCCCAGGTTCAAGTGACTCTCCTGCCTCAGCCTCCCCAGTAGCTGGGATTACAGGCACCCGCCACCACGCCCAGCTAATTTTTGTATTTTTAGTAGACACAGGGTTTCACCATGTTGGCCAGGCTGGTTTTGAACTTCTGACCTTGGGTGATCTGCCCACCTTGGCCTCCCAAAGTGCTGGGATTACAGATTGTAAGCCACCACGCCCAGCCCTTTACCGTATTTTTGAAAACTTTGTGTCTCTCATCTTCCACAAAATTTGAGACCTTCAAAGGTAGAAACTGTTTTATTTAAAATATAAGAGTTCCTGGCACAGAGAAGTTTCCTGAGTGATTGAACTACTACAATGTACTAATCATACTCTGGTCTATGAGTTAATTCCCAGATTAGCTGTGGATTACATGTGTTTCAAATGTATAGCTAGGAATTGAAAAGTGGTCTGAGCTTCAAAAAGTCTTACTATATTTCAACACTTCCATATGAATTTGACTTAATTATGTAAGGAAATATTTATGTATATATATCTTTTTTAACAGTAGCATTCAAAGGAGCTTGACTTTTTTGGAATTGGAAATAAAAGTAGGTTCTTTCATGCTTATCAGGCAAGAACTAAATTACTCATACTGCTAAAGTTACACCAAGGATATGCTGATATGTGGCGATTATTACAGTGTGATCAGCAGTGTTTGCAACTTAAGAGAATACTATTTGGTAGGGAAGACATTTTTGAATTTGCACAAAAATTTTGAATGTTAATTTTGTGTAGTCATGGCCTATGATAATTACATACAATTTTGACTTAACATACAGGTTTCAGGCTCTCCCAACATTGTATTCTATGGAAGTATAGTGGAGCACTAGTCCATGAGCTTGAAAAGCTTGGTACTAGCACTGACTCTGCCATTAATGAATGATCTTGGGCCAGTCACTTCCTTTGTGACTGTTTGGCTTCTTATCTTTAAAATGAGATAATTATTGAAGCCAGTTCTCATCACACTGAATGTTAAAAATTACAGTTACAGCAGTGATTGCAAATTCAAAGCTCTGGTGCGGATACCAACACTGACCATAAAGTTTTCTGGGTGATTCCACTAGTTTCTTATTTCTTGGATGTGTATGTGTAGCATTTGGACTAGGCACTGTAGATGGATGAGTGGGGGAAATTTTATTTAGCTTGAAAATTGAGATAGTTTTGGACCCCATGGTTAGGTCTTTCTGGGAAATTTTTATTTGGAAACACTTGTAGAAAAAGAAAGCAGACATGCTAGATCTGTCCCTGACCTCACTTGTTAGAACTGGTCGGATTCTTGGGCTGATACAGAGAAGTTTGAAACTTTTCAAAATTTACCTGTTTTCTGATACCACTACAATTTCTTTGGAAAAAGAAAGAATTTCCTGTTAAGTGTCTGTTTTGTAAGGGGACATTTTGTAGGTTCTAGGGTTGGGTATGGTGCTGTCATTTAGTTTTCTTCAGCAGAGATCAGGTAGCCACATAGCTACACTAGACGGCATTGTATCTATCTGCCATCTTGTCAAGGCAGCAGAGTTGTGTTAAGAAAACATTTTTGGAGTCAGATCTAGTTCAAATTCCAGCTGTTATTCTCTGCATCCCTTTCTCTCATTTTAAGATAGGAGCTAATATTGTTTACCTAACAGTGTAGATAGTATAAAAATCAAGAGTTTAAGTGCATTGGACATATTATTATATACATAATAAATTGTCTGCAGCTACTACTTTTTTTTCCCTTTCCTGGTGGAGCATTTGAACATCACCTTGAGAATTAGTTGTATTTTGTTTCAGCACGGGGTTAAGTGAAAAGCTAATTTGGGGAGGTGATTTGGAATGTCAAGTAGTCCAGATTGCAACGTAGAAAGAGCACACTGAAAGGATAGTCAGTGTAATGTTAGAGGACTGTGAAAGTTGGGGAAAGAAGTTTAGTTTGTAGGTACTTGTTTTTTTGAGCAGGGAATTGTCTTGGCTGGAGGTGAACATCAGAAAGGTTAATGTAGGCAAGTGTAGAATGGAAATGAAGGTGTGATCATTTAGGAGGTTGTTTGTTTAGGTGAGAGAGTTAATGAAGTAGGTTTTGTAGTAAGGAATGAAAATGGGAGCAGATAAATATTTAACAAATTAAGAATCATATTTTAAAATCAGCACCAGGTACCTAGAACTCATTGGCAAATAGAATCTTTCAAAAGATACAATCAGGTGCAGGCGTGGTAGGTCACACCTATAATCCCAGCACTTTGGGAGGCTGAGGCGGTGGATCACTTGAGGTCAGGAGTTCAAGACTAGCCTGGCAAACATGGTGAAACCCCATCTCTACTATTATACAAGAAATTAGCCGGGTGTGCTGGCTGACGCCTGTAATCCCAGCTACTTGGGAGGCTGAGGTGGGAGAATTGCTTGAGCCCAGGAGGTGGAGGTTGCGGTGAGCCGAGATTGTGCCATTGCACTCCAGCCTGGACGACAGATCAAGACAACATCTCAAAAAAAAAATCAGTTATTTAAATTTAAAAGAGTAAGTTTCCCAGCACTGTTTCTGGCATGATATAATTAAATGTTTAAAATTATTTGATTTTTTTCTCTTCCAATAGAAAGAAATGCAGGAGTTGAAACTAAATAGCAGTAACTCAGCATCCCCTCATCGTTGGCCCACAGAGAATTATGGACCAGACTCAGTGCCTGATGGATATCAGGGGTCACAGACATTTCATGGGGCTCCACTAACAGGTGAGCTGGCAAGTGGATAATCGCATATTTTAGTAAAACTACTTTACTTCCCTCTAAGTAGATAACTTGTGAAATCACCTTGTTTTTATATGTTTGTTAATATACATGTCAACGTCTGTTTATATGTTACTTCAAAAGCTGTATTTGGTGTTACGGAGATTTTTATAACCCCAAGCAGAAAAAACGAGCTGTATGTGATCACGTGTATATAAAGGCTTAAAGAACACTTAATCCACACCTCAGATGAGCTGAGATGAGATTATTCCTTAAATTGAAAAATGTTAATCAATAGAATTATGCACTAAGAAATGCTTAATTAAGAACCTACACCTCTGGGGAATTATTTTGATGATAATGATAAGAGGCAGGACATTATATAGGAAATCTTACTTAATTTGAAATATTATGGTTATATAGAGAAACAAAAGGAGTTTGGACCTGAATCATACTGGGTTTTTAAGTTCTGCTCTATCACTTACTATAGTAGCTGTGTAAGTTAACCTATCTGAAATGTGGAGATAATACTTGCCTTACATAATTACCATGAGCATTTGTGTATGTGCAAGTGGGCGTGGGTGTGTATCAGACATTTATTAGAGTATACAGTAAACAGTTAATGAACTAAGGTTACTAATAGTGTTTACTGTGGGTTGGCTATGTGCAAAAGTGCTTTGTGAATGTAATTTTATTTAATTACGGTAACTTAGAATGGCCGGTACCATTATTAATCCCTTTTTTATAAATAAGGACATAGATAAAGAAAGGTTAGGTAACTTACTCATTATTATACAGCTAGTTATTGATAGAGCCGAGATTCACACTCCAGTGGTGTAACTCCAAAGCACTTGCCAGTATAATACATTGCTCCCAGGCAGCCAGAAATAACAAAATTGTTCCTTTTACGTAAGACAGACTTCTGAAATGGTAGTAGTAGTGCACTTTCTTTTTCTCTTTTGAGCCCAGGAAAGATTTATAATAAAATCTAGTTTAGATGAGCACATTTGTGTGATGGTTCATATAGTTAAGGCAACCCCACTAGCCTTTTGTGATAATATCTTCCCAACACAAGCAAAATAACGAAATCTTTGTGAAGTCAAGCTTATTAAATGTCATAAGTCATAGATAAGTATATAAAATGTCTAACGTTCAAACCTTGTTTACTTAAAAACCTTATGCATCATATAGGTCCTTGTAAGAGGATAAACAAACTGGCTAGCCTTTTCTGGGGCTTTTTTAGTGATGTGTGCAGTCAGTTATTTGGTGCCTTGTGGGTCATGATTTCCATTTCTTCTGTGTACAGGCATAAAAGGTCTTCTGTTCTTATACAAGCATGTAAATACAACATTCTCATTGTCTCATTTTATTCTTGCAATGACCCTATGAAATGTGTAGAAGCAGCACATCCTCGTTTTACAATTGAGAAACATGGAGACTCCAAATGGATTATTTACAGGTTCACAAAATAGCTTTGTGGCACTGAAAGGGCGAGAGCCAAGATCTCCTGATTTCTGTTCGTGTGTTCATAGATTCTTTTTCCTTAATAAAAGTAAACATATATCAAGATGGTCCTTGTTTTTTTAAAATAAGGTGATTAAAATTAAAGATAAATAAGCTCATAGGAGATATTCAGAAGTACGGAACAGGGTGAAGAAAACTAAAAACTAACCACCTTATTAACATTTCTTATGTTTGAGGGCATTTCCTTCTGGTTCTTTCTCTATACATACAGTATTTTTTATGAGATTGTTACCATGTTACTATGTTGTGTGTAGATGAGCTAGCCTGTTTTTTAAATGTTACTTTAGTTCTGAGCATTTTTAAACTTCAATGTTTTTTGAATATTAATGAGTTCATGGTATCCCATCATATGGAAGTACTGTAAATTCTGTTCCTTTATTTATGTTGTTTCTGGTTTATACCATTACAAATTCTAGGACACTGTCCTGGTTTTGTAGGGTATTCAAAATATTCAGTTTATGCTCTTACCACTAGTATCTGATAGTGCTATCTTCTCACTTTTGCTAATGCTGACTTACTAGTTTATAAAATTCTTTGCCAATTTGTAGGAACAAAAGTGATATCAATTTTTAAGTTTTTTAAAATACTAGTCATGCTCAACAATTCATGCAAATGGCTGTTGGTAGTTTTGCCATCTTCAACGTGGGTACCTTCCAGTTGTTTGGTTTCTTGGTAAAACTCACACAAAACAGATGGAGAAGAGTTATATCAACGTGAATGTTAATGTGATTTTTTTTTAAAGCCAACGAACACGTTTGTGTTCCTTGTGAGATCCTTTGCATGAATTTGTCAGGTAATTTTTTTGACCTGAACATTCTCATAATAGCTTGAGTTTGCACAATGCAACCTCATTTTTTTGCAGATTTTCAAGGCTCACTTCAAAAACATGTTCCTTGAGGCCTATTATATTTCTTTCCTAAATTGTCTATTCATGTGGTGCTTTTAAAAATGAGATTACTTTTAGTAGATTTATTAGAGCTCTTCAGTTTTTTTTCCACACAGTTTAGAGTCAGTAGTCAATTAAAGTCCCTACTTAAACTTCAGACTAAGAATTTTTTTTTAATTTAAAATTTTATTTTTTCTTTTTGCTTTCATGCAGACAGACATCTTGCAAGACTTTAATGGGCCATTTCTGTCAGGTTGTTCTGTGTTCTGTGCCTGCTTCCTCCCCATAGTAATTTCAAAATAGCTATCCTCACCTCTGTTAGGTTTCCAAAATCAAACTTGGGCTTCCAGCTAGCCTTTCTAGGTCTTGATTTTTCAGTGCTTTCCAGAGGCAATTGTTTGGAACCTCTTGGCACAGTTTCTGTTTCTTCTTCCGTGTACAGGCATAAAAGGTCTTTTGGTTGTTTTCTGGTAAAACTACCGTAAAACAATTCAAGCAAATGACTATTGGTAGTTTTGCCATTAACATGGGTGCCTTCTAGTTGTTTTGTTACCTGGTAAAACACACAAAACAGATGGAGCATATAGTTTGTACATCAGCATGAGTGTTGATGTGCTTTTTATTTTAAGCCAGGGAACACATTTTATGTTATTTGTGAGATCCTTTCCATGAATTTGTCAGGTGATTTTTGAGCTGAACATTCTCAGTAATAGCTTTAGTTTACAAAACACAACCTAGTCTTTCTGCAGATTTTCTAGGCCCACTTCAAATGCATTGACCATCAGATGGCATCTTGGTTCCTTATGTCCTTTCTGTGACTGAATGTCCATAATTCCACATCATACTGATCTTTCTTAGAAAAGGCACCAGTTACTTTCTTCTTTATTCCTTTTTTAATGCTTGTGAGGTAGTTGTTCTTGTTGATCACAGCAATGCTATTCTCTTATTCTTCATGTCATATTTAGCAATTTTTTTCTAGTTTGTCATTTGATAATCTTGATTGGTGTATTTTGATGTACAGAAATTTAAAATTTATGTAGTTAAATCTTTCTTTAATTTCTATTGCTTTTGTATTTATAGCTCTTGCCTAGATAGTCTTAACTGTAGTATAGACTTTAACAGTGTTTTCTTTATTTTCTTTTTTTTTTTTTTAATTTAAAATTTTATTTTCTTTTTTTTTTTTTTTTTTTTTTTTTTTTTTTTTTTTTAATTTAAAATTTTATTTTTTTTTTTTTTTTTTTTTTAATTGCAACTACTGGCCCTTCAGTATATTATAGTCAGTCACCAGCATATAATTCCCAGTATCTTCTCAGACCAGCAGCTAATGTTACTCCCACAAAGGTAACAAAGGAATAATTTATACATTTATAATTATGTTCCTTTTTAAATTGTTTAGGGTTCCTTCAAATACATTCAAGAGAGCAGTTCAGAAGATGGCCGAATAGGAACAGCTCCAGTCTACAGCTCCCAGCCTGAGCGACACAGAAGACAAGTGATTTCTGCATTTCTGTTTGAGGTACCGGTTTCATCTCACTAGGGAGTGCCAAACAGTGGGTGCAGGACAGTCGCGGGGAAAGAGACCAAAATAGATAAAACCACAAAGATGGGGAAAAAACAGAGCAGAAAAACTGGAAACTCTAAAAGTAGAGCACCTCTCCTCTCCTCAAGGAGCAGTTCCTCACCAACAACCAGGAACACATTTTATGTTATTTGTGAGATCCTTTCCATGAATTTGTCAGGTGATTTTTGAGCTGAACATTCTCAGTAATAGCTTTAGTTTACAAAACACAACCTAGTCTTTCTGCAGATTTTCTAGGCCCACTTCAAATGCATTGACCATCAGATGGCATCTTGGTTCCTTATGTCCTTTCTGTGACTGAATCTCCATAATTCCACATCATACTGATCTTTCTTAGAAAAGGCACCAGTTACTTTCTTCTTTATTCCTTTTTTAATGCTTGTGAGGTAGTTGTTCTTGTTGATCACAGCGATGCTATTCTCTTATTCTTCCTGTCATATTTAGCAATTTTTTTCTAGTTTGTCATTTGATAATCTTGATTGGTGTATTTTGATGTACAGAAATTTTAAATTTATGTAGTTAAATCTTTCTTTAATTTCTATTGCTTTTGTATTTATAGCTCTTGCCTAGATAGTCTTAACTGTAGTATAGACTTTAACAGTGTTTTCTTTATTTTCTTTTTTTTTTTTAATTGCAACTACTGGCCCTTCAGTATATTATAGTCAGTCACCAGCATATAATTCCCAGTATCTTCTCAGACCAGCAGCTAATGTTACTCCCACAAAGGTAACAAAGGAATAATTTATACATTTATAATTATGTTCTTTTTAAATTCTTTAGGGTTCCTTCAAATACATTCAAGAGAGCAGTTCAGAAGATGGCCGAATAGGAACAGCTCCAGTCTACAGCTCCCAGCCTGAGCGACACAGAAGACGGGTGATTTCTGCATTTCTGTTTGAGGTACCGGTTTCATCTCACTAGGGAGTGCCAAACAGTGGGTGCAGGACAGTCGGTGAAGCGCACTGTGCACGAGCCGAAGCAGGGCGAGGCATTGCCTCACCTGAAGGGCAGGTCAGGGAAGCCCCTTCCTAGTCAAAGAAAGGGGTAACAGGCGGCACCTGGAATGTCGGGTGAGTCCCACCCCTAATAATTGGGCGCTTTTCCAGGGGCCTGGAGAGCGGCACACTAGAGATTGTGTCCCGCACCTGGCTCGGAGGGTCCGGCTGCCCACGGAGTCTCCTGATTGCTAGCACAGCAGTCTGAGATCAAGCTGCAAGGCATGCAGGCTGGGGAGGGGCACCGCCATTGCCCAGGCTTGCTTAGGTAAACAAAGCAGCCAGGAAGCTCGAACTGGGTGGAGCCCACCACAGCTCAAGGAGGCCTGCCTGCCTCTGCAGGCTCCACCTCTGGGGGCAGGGCACAGACAAACAAAAAGTCAGCAGGAACCTCCACAGACTTAAAGGTCCCTGTCTGACTGACAGCTTTGAAGAGAGTAGTGGTTCTCCAGCACGCAGCTGGAGATCTGAGAATGGACAGACTGCCTCCTAAAGTGGGTCCCTCACCCCTGAGCAGCCTAACTGGGAGGCACCCCACAGAAGGGACAGACTGACACCTCACTCGGCCGGGTACTCCTCTGAGACAAAACTTCCAGAGGAACTATCAGACAGCTGAATTTGTGGTCTCATGAAAATCCGCTGTTCTGCAGCCACCGCTGCTGACACCCAGCCAAACAGGGTCTGGAGTGGACCTCTAGGAAACTCCAACAGACCTGCAGCTGAGGGTCCTGTCTGGTAGAAGGAAAACTAACAAACAGAAAGGACATCCACATCAAAAACCCATCTGTACATCACCATCATCAAAGACCAAAAATAGATAAAACCACAAAGATGGGGAAAAAACAGAGCAGAAAAACTGGAAACTCTAAAAAGTAGAGCACCTCTCCTCCTCCCAAGGGCAGTTCCTCACCAGCAGGAACAAAGCTGGATGGAGGATGACTTTGGCAGTTGAGAGAAGGCTTCAGACGATCAAACTACTTTGAGCTACGGGAGGAAATTCAAAACAATAGCAAAGAAGTTAAAAACTTTGAAAAAAAATTAGAAGAATGGATAACTAGAATAACCAATGGAGAGAAGGGCTTAAAGGAGCTGATGGAGGTGAAAGCCAAGTTTCGGTGAACATGGAGATTGCAGAAGCCTCAGTAGCAGATGTGATCAACTGGAAGAAAGGGTATCACTGACGGAAGATGAAATGAATGAAATGAAGCGAGAAGGGAAGTTTAGAGAAAAAAGAATAAAAAGAAATGAACAAAACCTCCAAGAAATTTGGGACTATGTGAAAGACCAAACCTACGTCTGATTGGTGTACCTGAAAATGACGGGAGAATGGAACCAAGTTGGAAAACACTCTGCAAGATATTATCCAGGAGAACTTCCCCAATCTAGCAAGGCAGGCCAACATTCAGATTCAGGAAATACAGAGAACACCACAAAGATACTCCTCGAGAAGAGCAACTCCAAGACACATAATTGTCAGATTCACCAAAGTTGAAATGAAGGAAAAATGTTAAGGGCAGCCAGAGAAAGGTCGGGTTACCCACAAAGGGAAGCCCATCAGACTAACAGCTGATCTCGGCAGAAACTCTACAAGCCAGAAGAGAGTGGGAGCCGATATTCAACATTCTTAAAGAAAAGAATTTTCAACCCAGAATTTCATATCCAGCCAAACTAAGCTTCATAAGTGAAGGAGAAATAAAATACTTTACAGACAAGCAAACACTGAGTCATTTTGTCACCACCAGGCCTGCCCTAAAAGAGCTCCTAAAGGAAGCACTAAACATGGAAAGGAACAACCAGTACCAGCCACTGCAAAAACATGCCAAATTGTAAAGACCATCGAGGCTAGGAAGAAACTGCATCAACTAACGAGCAAAATAAGCAGCTAACGTCATAATGACAGGATCAAATTCACACATAACAATATTAACGTTAAATGTAAATGGGCTAAATGCTCCAATTAAAAGACACAGACTGGCAAACTGGATAAGGAGTCAAGACCCATCAGTGTGCTGTATTCAGGAAACCCATCTCACGTGCAGAGACACACATAGACTCAAAATAAAGGGATGGAGGAAGATCTATCAAGCAGATGGAAAACAAAAAAAGGCAGGGGTTGCAATCCTAGTCTCTGATAAAATAGACTTTAAACCAACAAAGATCAAAAGAGACAAAGAAGGCCATTACATAATGGTAAAGGGATCAATTCAACAAGAAGAGCTAACTATCCTAAATATATATGCACCCAACACAGGAGCACCCAGATTCATGAAGCAAGTCCTGAGTGACCCACAAAGGGACTTAAAGTCCCACACAATAATAATGGGAGAATTTAACACCCCACTGTCAACATTAGACAGATCAACGAGACAGAAAGTTAACAAGGATATCCAGGAATTGAACTCAGCTCTGCACAAAGTGGACCTAATAGACATCTACAGAACTCTCCACCCCAAATCAACAGAATATAATTTTTTTCAGCACCACACCACACCTATTCCAAAATTGACCACATAGTTGGAAGTAAAGATCTCCTCAGCAAATGTAAAAGAACAGCAATTATAACAAACTGTCTCTCAGACCACAGTGCAATCAAACTAGAACTCAGGATTAAGAAACTCACTCAAAACCGCTCAACTACATGGAAACTGAACAACCTGCTCCTGAATGACTATTGGGTACATAATGAGATGAAGGCAGAAATAAAGATGTTCTTTGAAACCAACGAGAACAAAGACACAACATACCAGAATCTCTGGAACACGTTCAAAGCAGTGTGTAGAGGGAAATTTATAGCACTAAATGCCCACAAGAGAAAGCAGGAAAGATCCAAAATTGACACCCTAACATCACAATTAAAAGAACTAGAAAAGCAAGAGCAAACACATTCAAAAGCTAGCAGAAGGCTAGAAATAACTAAAATCAGAGCAGAACTGAAGGAAATAGAGACACAAAAAACCCTTCAAAAAATTAATGAATCCAGGAGCTGGTTTTTTGAAAAGATCAACAAAATTGATAGACCGCTAGCAAGACTAATAAAGAAGAAAAGAGAGAAGAATCAAATAGATGCCATAAAAAATGAAAAAGGGGATATCACCACCGATCCCACAGAAATACAATCTACCATCAGAAAATACTAGAAACACCTCTATGCAAATAAACTAGAAAATCTAGAAGAAATGGATAAATTCCTTGACAAATACACCCTCCCAAGACTAAACAAGGAAGAAGTTGAATCTCTGAATAGACCAATAACAGGTTCTGAAATTGTGGCAATAATCAATAGCTTACCAACCAAAAAGAGTGCAGGACCTGATGGATTCACAGCCGAATTCTACCAGAGGTACAAGGAGGAAATAGTACCATTCCTTCTGAAACTATTCCAATCGATAGAAAAAGAGGGAATCCTCCCTAACACATTTTATGAAGCCAGCATCGTCCACAGTACCGAAGCCTGGCAGAGACATAACCAAAAAAGAGAATTTCAGACCAATATCTTTGATGAACATTGATGCAAAAATCCTCAATAAAATACTGGCAAACCGAATCCAGCAGCACATCTAAAGCTTATCCATCATAATCAAGTGGGCTTCATCCCTGGGATGCAAGGCTGGTTCAACATACGCAAATCAATAAATGTAATCCAGCATATAAACAGAACCAAAGACAAAAACCACATGATTATCTCAATAGATGCAGAAAAGGCCTTTGACAAAATTCAACAACTCTTCATGCTAAAAACTCTCAATAAATTAGGTATTGATGGGACGTATCTCAAAATAATAAGAGCTATCTATGACAAGCCCACAGCCAATATCAGACTGAATGAGCAAAAACTGGAAGCATTCCCTTTGAAAACTGGCACAAGACAGGGATGCCCTCTCTCACCACTCCTATTCAACATAGTGCTGGAAGTTCTGGCCAGAGCAATCAGGCAGGAGAAGGAAATAAAGGGTATTTGATTAGGAAAAGAGGAAGTCAAATTGTCCCTGTTTGCAGATGACATGATTGTATATCTAGAAAACCCCATTGTCTCAGCCCAAAATCTCCTTAAGCTGATTAGCAACTTCAGCAAAGTCTCAGGATACAAAATCAATGTACAAAAATCACAAGCATTCTTGTACACCAATCACAGACAAACAGAGAGCCAAATCATGAGTGAACTCCCATTCACAATTGCTTCAAAGAGAATAAAATACCTAGGAATCCAACTTACAAGGGATGTGAAGGACCTCTTCAAGGAGAACTACAAACCACTGCTCAATGAAATAAAAGAGGATACAAACAAATGGAAGAACATTCCATGCTCATGAGTTGGAAGAATCAATATCGTGAAAATGGCCATAGTGCCCAAGGTAATGTGTAGATTCAATGCCATCCCCATCAAGCTACCAATGACTTTTTTCACAGAATTGGAAAAAACTACTTTAAAGTTCATATGGAACCAAAAAAGAGCCCGCATCGCCAAGTCAATCCTAAGCCAAAAGAACAAAGCTGGAGGCATCACGCTACCTGACTTCAAACTATACTCTGAGGGCTACAGTAGCAAAACAGCATGGTACTGGTACCACAACAGAGACATAGATGAATGGAACAGAACAGAGCCTTCAGAAATGATGCCGCATATCTACAACTATCTGATATTTGACAAACCTGACAAAAACAAGAAATGGGGAAAGGATTCCCTATTTAATACATGGTGTTGGGAAAACTGGCTAGCCATATGTAGAAAGCTGAAACTGGATCCTTTCCTTACACCTTATACAAAAATTAATTCAAGATGGATTAAAGACTTAAATGTTAGACCTAAAACCATTAGAATCCTACAAGAAAACCCAGGCAATACCATTCAGGACATAGGCGTGGGCAAGGACTTCATGTCTAAAACACCAAAAGCAATGGCAACAAAAGCCAAAATTGACAAATGGGATCTAATTAAACTAAAGAGCTTCTGCACAGCAAAAGAAACTACCATCAGAGTGAACAGGCAACCTACAGAATGGGAGAAAATTTTTGCAACCTACTCATCTGACAAAGGGCTAATATCCAGAATCTACAATGAACTCAAACAAATTTACAAGAAAAAACAAACAACCCCATCAAAAAAAGTGGGCAAAGGACATGAACAGATACTTCTCAAAGAAGACATTTATGCAGCCAAAAAAACACATGAAGAAATGCTCATCATCACTGGCCATCAGAGAAATGCAAATCAAAACCACAGTGAGATACCATCTCACACCAGTTAGAATAGCCATCATTAAAAATCAGGAAACAACAGGTGCTGGAGACGATGTGGAGAAATAGGAACACTTTTACACTGTTGGTGGGACTGTAAACTAGCTCAACCATTGTGGAAGTCAGTGTGGCAATTCCTCAGGGATCTAGAACTAGAAATACCATTTGACCCAGCCATCCCATTACTGAGTATATACCCAAAGGACTATAAATCATCCAGCTATAAAGACACATGCACATTATGTTTATTAGCGCTATTCTAATAGCAAAGAGTTGGAACCAACCCAAATGTCCAACAACGATAGACTGGATTAAGAAAATGTGGCACATATACACCATGGAATACTATGCAGCCATAAAAATGATGAGTTCATGTCCTTTGTAGGGACATGGATGAAACTGGAAAACATCATTCTCAGGAAACTATCGCAAGGACAAAAAACCAAACACCACATGTTCTCACTCATAGGTGGGAATTGAACAATGAGAACTCATGGACACAGGAAGGGGAACATCACACTCCGGGGACTGTTGTGGGGTTGGGGGAGGGGGGAGGGACAGCATTAGGAGATATACCTAATGCTAAATGACGAGTTAATGGGTGCAGGAAATCAACATGGCACATGGATACATATGTAACAAACCTACACATTGTGCACGTGTACCCTAAAACCTAAAGTATAATAATAAAAATAAAAAAAAAAAAGAGAGCAGTTCAGTATTAAAACTTTTATGTCCCTTAAAATGTAGATATTTTAAATTTATCTCCAGATACAGAAATTATACTTCTTAGTCACCTTATTTTTGTGTTACAATAAGTGTGAATATTTAGAATATTTTAAAAATGGGAGTGGTGGTGGTGGATCCTTCATCATTCTGTTTTAACAGAAATAGAACTATAATGCCCTTGCTGACCCACTATGTGGTAAGTACTTTCAGGCCTGATACAGCTATATATATAACAATTGATTGAAGACTCAACATTACAGTGGTAGTTGAATGTGACAGCTTTGAGGACAGAGTGTTGGGATGCATTTAGACCCTTGCTCTTCTGCTTATTTTGACCACAGGCAAGTTTCTTAACCTCTCAATGCATCAGTTGCCTCATAGGTAAAATGAGGATAATAATAATACCTTAATTCATAGGGTTTTTGAGGATATTAAAATGAGATAATAATGTAAAGTGCTTAGAACGGTGCCTACCTGGCACATTAATAAATGCTCAATAAATGTTATCATCATCATCATCATCATCATTATTGTTAATGTCGTTTGATAAATTGTTTAGGAATGAAGAAGGTATTTATTTTATGACTTTAGTTGTAGATTTTAAGATGCTGTAATTAATTTTCATTATATGCCAAGTATATATGCAAGTATCTTTGCAGTAATGTGGTTTTCTCTTAACCTATTTATGCCTAGTGTTCCATTATTGGTACACTAAGCTTATGGGAGTTATTTATATCCTACTGCTCAAGGTCATTGCCAAGGTCTGATTTTTCACACAAAATTTGCAGCCTCTGGCATAAACGGGTTAGTGATGTGTGCTACATCCCCTAATGAGATCTTCTACACTTCATATTCACGTTTGAGGTTTGTGAGAATTGGTTTGCATTTAGTTATCTGTAGTTTTGTAGACAATCTACAAAATGTTTTAACTTTCTGTCTTTTAGGGCCCAGTCTATGGCATGAATAGGCTTCCACCCCAACAGCATATTTATGCCTATCCGCAACAGATGCACACACCACCAGTGCAAAGCTCATCTGCTTGTATGTTCTCTCAGGAGATGTATGGTCCTCCTGCATTGCGTTTTGAGTCTCCTGCAACAGGAATTCTATCGCCCAGGGGTGATGATTACTTTAATTACAATGTTCAACAGACAAGCACTAATCCACCTTTGCCAGAACCAGGATATTTCACAAAACCTCCAATTGCAGCTCATGCTTCAAGATCTGCGAATCTAAGGCTATGGAATTTGGGAAAACTAATTTTGTTCAGCCCATGCCGGGTGAAGGAATAAGGCCATCTTTGCCAACACCAGCACACACAACACAGCCAACTCCTTTTAAATTTAACTCAAATTTCAAATCAAATGATGGTGACTTCACGTTTTCCTCACCACAGGTTGTGACACAGCCCCCTCCTGCAGCTTACAGTAACAGTGAAAGCCTTTTAGGTCTCCTGACTTCAGGTAAACCCTTGCAAAGAGATGGCTATAGTGGACCCAAACCAATTCCTGGTTGTCAAAACATTGGGCCTCGAAATACATTCAATTTTGGAAGCAAAAATGTGTCTGGAATTTCATTTACAGAAAACACGGGGTCGAGTCAGCAAAAGAATTCTGGTTTTCGGCGAAGTGATGATATGTTTACTTTCCATGGTCCAGGGAAATCAGTATTTGGAACACCCACTTTAGAGACAGCAAACAAGAATCATGAGACAGATGGAGGAAGTGCCCATGGGGATGATGATGATGACGGTCCTCACTTTGAGCCTGTAGTACCTCGTCCTGATAAGATTGAAGTAAAAACTGGTGAGGAAGATGAAGAAAAATTCTTTTGCAACCGTGCGAAATTGTTTCGTTTTGATGTAGAATCCAAAGAATGGAAGGAACATGGGATTGGCAATGTAAAAATACTGAGGCATAAAACATCTGGTAAAATTCGCCTTCTAATGAGACGAGAGCAAGTATTGAAAATCTGTGCAAATCATTACATCAGTCCAGATGTGAAATTGACACCAAATGCTGGATCAAACAGATCTTTTGTATGGCATGCCCTTGATTATGCAGATGAGTTGCCAAAAACAGAACAACTTGCTATTAGGTTCAAAACTCCTGAGGAAGCAGCACTTTTTAAGTGCAAGTTTGAAGAAGCCCAGAGCATTTTAAAAGCCCCAGGAACAAATGTAGCCACAGCATCAAATCAGGCTGTCAGAATTGTAAAAGAACCCACAAGTCATGATAACAAGGATATTTGCAAATCTGATGCTGGAAACATGAATTTTGAATTTCAAGTTGCAAAGAAAGAAGGGTCTTGGTGGCATTGTAACAGCTGCTCATTAAAGAATGCTGCAACTGCTAAGAAATGTGTATCCTGCCAAAATCTAAACCCAAGCAATAAAGAGCTTGTTGGCCCACCGTTAGCTGAAACTGTTTTTACTCCTAAAACCGGCCCAGAGAATGTTCAAGATCGATTTGCATTGGTGACTCCAAAGAAAGAAGGTCACTGGGATTGCAGTATTTGTTTAGTAAGAAATGAACCTACTGTATCTAGGTGCATTGCGTGTCAGAATACAAAATCTGCTAACAAAAGTGGATCTTCATTTGTTCATCAAGCTTCATTTAAATTTGGCCAGGGAGATCTTCCTAAACCTGTTAACAGTGATTTCAGATCTGTTTTTTCTACAAAGGAAGGACAGTGGGATTGCAGTGTATGTTTGGTACAAAATGAGGGGAGCTCTACAAAATGTACTGCTTGTCAGAATCCGAGAAAACAGAGTCTACCTGCTACTTCTATTCCAACACCTGCCTCTTTTAAGTTTGGTACTTCGGAGACAAGTAAAACTCCAAAAAGTGGATTTGAGGACATGTTTGCTAAGAAGGAAGGACAGTGGGATTGCAGTTCATGCTTAGTGCGAAATGAAGCAAATGCTATAAGATGTGTTGCTTGTGAGAATCCGGATAAACCAAGTCCATCTACTTCTGTTCCAGCTCCTGCCTCTTTTAAGTTTGGTACTTCAGAGACAAGCAAGGCTCCAAAGAGCGGATTTGAGGGAATGTTCACTAAGAAGGAAGGACAGTGGGATTGCAGTGTGTGCTTAGTAAGAAATGAAGCCAGTGCTACCAAATGTATTGCTTGTCAGAATCCAGGTAAACAAAATCAAACTACTTCTGCAATTTTAACACCTGCCTCTTCAGAGACAAGCAAGGCTCCAAAGAGCGGATTTGAGGGAATGTTCACTAAGAAGGAAGGACAGTGGGATTGCAGTGTGTGCTTAGTAAGAAATGAAGCCAGTGCTACCAAATGTATTGCTTGTCAGTGTCCAAGTAAACAAAATCAAACAACTGCAATTTCAACACCTGCCTCTTCGGAGATAAGCAAGGCTCCAAAAAGTGGATTTGAAGGAATGTTCATCAAGAAAGGACAGTGGGATTGTAGTGTTTGCTGAGTAAGAAATGAAGCCAGTGCTACCAAATGTATTGCTTGGCAGAATCCAGGGAAACAAAATCAAACTACTTCTGCAATTTTAACACCTGCCTCTTTTAAGTTTGGTACTTCGGAGACAAGTAAAACTCCAAAAGTGGATTTGAGGGAATGTTCACTAAAAAGGAAGGACAGTGGGATTGCAGTGTGTGCTTAGTAAGAAATGAAGCCAGTGCTACCAAATGTATTGCTTGTCAGAATCCAAGTAAACAAAATCAAACTACTTCTGCAATTTTAACACCTGCCTCTTCAGAGACAAGCAAGGCTCCAAAGAGTGGATTTGAGGGAGTGTTCACTAAGAAGGAAGGACAGTGGGATTGCAGTGTGTGCTTAGTAAGAAATGAAGCCAGTGCTACCAAATGTATTGCTTGTCAGTGTCCAAGTAAACAAAATCAAACAACTGCAATTTCAACACCTGCCTCTTTTAAGTTTGGCAATACAGAGCAAGGATTCAAATTTGGGCATGTGGATCAAGAAAATTCACCTTCATTTATGTTTCAGGGTTCTTCTAATACAGAATTTAAGTCAACCAAAGAAGGATTTTCCATCCCTGTGTCTGCTGATGGATTTAAATTTGGCATTTCAGAACCAGGAAATCAAGAAAAGAAAAGTGAAAAGCCTCTTGAAAATGATACTGGCTTCCAGGCTCAGGATATTAGTAGCCAGAAGAATGGTAGTGGTGTGATTTTTGGTCAAACAAGTAGCACTTTTACATTTGCAGATCTTGCAAAATCAACTTCAGGAGAAGGATTTCAGTTTGGCAAAAAAAGACCCCAATTTCAAGGGATTTTCAGGTGCTGGAGAAAAATTATTCTCATCACAATGCGGTAAAATGGCCAATAAAGCAAACACTTCTGGGGACTTTGAGAAAGATGATGATGCCTATAAGACTGAGGACAGCGATGACATCCATTTTGAACCAGTAGTTCAAATGCCTGAAAAAGTAGAACTTGTAACAGGAGAAGAAGATGAAAAAGTTCTGTATTCACAGCGGGTAAAACTATTTAGATTTGATGCTGAGATAAGTCAGTGGAAAGAAAGGGGCTTGGGGAACTTAAAAATTCTCAAAAATGAGGTCAATGGCAAACTAAGAATGCTGATGCGAAGAGAACAAGTACTAAAAGTGTGTGCTAATCATTGGATAACGACTACAATGAACCTGAAGCCTCTCTCTGGATCAGACAGAGCATGGATGTGGTTAGCCAGTGATTTCTCTGATGGTGATGCTAAACTAGAGCAGTTGGCAGCAAAATTTAAAACACCAGAGCTGGCTGAAGAATTCAAGCAAAAATTTGAGGAATGTTCACTAAAAGGAAGGACAGTGGGATTGCAGTGTGTGCTTAGTAAGAAATGAAGCCAGTGCTACCAAATGTATTGCTTGTCAGAATCCAGGTAAACAAAATCAAACTACTTCTGCAATTTTAACACCTGCCTCTTTTAAGTTTGGCAATACAGAGCAAGGATTCAAATTTGGGCATGTGGATCAAGAAAATTCACCTTCATTTATGTTTCAGGGTTCTTCTAATACAGAATTTAAGTCAACCAAAGAAGGATTTTCCATCCCTGTGTCTGCTGATGGATTTAAATTTGGCATTTCAGAACCAGGAAATCAAGAAAAGAAAAGTGAAAAGCCTCTTGAAAATGATACTGGCTTCCAGGCTCAGGATATTAGTAGCCAGAAGAATGGTAGTGGTGTGATTTTTGGTCAAACAAGTAGCACTTTTACATTTGCAGATCTTGCAAAATCAACTTCAGGAGAAGGATTTCAGTTTGGCAAAAAAAGACCCCAATTTCAAGGGATTTTCAGGTGCTGGAGAAAAATTATTCACAATGCGGTAAAATGGCCAATAAAGCAAACACTTCTGGGGACTTTGAGAAAGATGATGATGCCTATAAGACTGAGGACAGCGATGACATCCATTTTGAACCAGTAGTTCAAATGCCTGAAAAAGTAGAACTTGTAACAGGAGAAGAAGATGAAAAAGTTCTGTATTCACAGTGGGTAAAACTATTTAGATTTGATGCTGAGATAAGTCAGTGGAAAGAAAGGGGCTTGGGGAACTTAAAAATTCTCAAAAATGAGGTCAATGGCAAACTAAGAATGCT
Organism: Hoolock leuconedys; assembly: GCA_023748175.1. Classification (NCBI taxonomy): domain Eukaryota; kingdom Metazoa; phylum Chordata; class Mammalia; order Primates; family Hylobatidae; genus Hoolock; species Hoolock leuconedys. The sequence goes on from JAKGGE010001396.1 coordinate 56,874, forward strand.
GATGCAAAGAGAACAAGTACTAAAAGTGTGTGCTAATCATTGGATAACGACTACAATGAACCTGAAGCCTCTCTCTGGATCAGACAGAGCATGGATGTGGTTAGCCAGTGATTTCTCTGATGGTGATGCTAAACTAGAGCAGTTGGCAGCAAAATTTAAAACATCAGAGCTGGCTGAAGAATTCAAGCAAAAATTTGAGGAATGCCAGCGGCTTCTGTTAGACATACCACTTCAAACTCCCCATAAACTTGTAGATACTGGCAGAGCTGCCAAGTTAATACAGAGAGCTGAAGAAATGAAGAGTGGACTGAAAGATTTCAAAACATTTTTGACGAATGATCAAACAAAAGTCACTGAGGAAGAGAATAAGAGTTCAGGTACAGGTGCAGCTGGTGCCTCAGACACAACAATAAAACCCAATCCTGAAAACACTGGGCCCACATTAGAGTGGGATAACTATGATTTAAGGGAAGATGCTTTGGATGATAGTGTTAGTAGTAGCTCAGTACATGCTTCTCCATTGGCAAGTAGCCCTGTGAGAAAAAATCTTTTCCGCTTTGGTGAGTCAACAACAGGATTTAACTTCAGTTTTAAATCTGCTTTAAGTCCATCTAAGTCTCCTGCCAAGTTGAATCAGAGTGGGACTTCAGTTGGCACTGATGAAGAATCTGATGTCACTCAAGAAGAAGAGAGAGATGGACAGTACTTTGAACCTGTTGTTCCTTTACCTGATCTAGTTGAAGTATCCAGTGGTGAGGAAAATGAACAAGTTGTTTTTAGTCACAGGGCAAAACTCTACAGATATGATAAAGATGTTGGTCAGTGGAAAGAAAGGGGCATTGGTGATATAAAGATTTTACAGAATTATGATAATAAGCAAGTTCGTATAGTGATGAGAAGGGACCAAGTATTAAAACTTTGTGCCAATCACAGAATAACTCCAGACATGACTTTGCAAAATATGAAAGGGACAGAAAGAGTATGGGTGTGGACTGCATGTGATTTTGCAGATGGAGAAAGAAAAGTAGAGCATTTGGCTGTTCGTTTTAAACTACAGGATGTTGCAGACTTATTTAAGAAAATTTTTGATGAAGCAAAAGCAGCCCAGGAAAAAGATTCTTTGATAACACCTCATGTTTCTCGGTCAAGCACTCCCAGAGAGTCACCATGTGGCAAAATTGCTGTAGCTGTATTAGAAGAAACCACAAGAGAGAGGACAGATGTTATTCAGGGTGATGATGTAGCAGATGCAACTTCAGAAGTTGAAGTGTCTAGCACATCTGAAACAACAACAAAAGCAGTGGTTTCTCCTCCAAAGTTTGTATTTGGTTCAGAGTCTGTTAAAAGCATTTTTGGTAGTGAAAAATCAAAACCATTTGCATTTGGCAACAGTTCAGCCACTGGGTCTTTGTTTGGATTTAGTTTTAATGCACCTTTGAAAAGTAACAATAATGAAACTAGTTCAGTAGCCCAGAGTGGATCTGAAAGCAAAGCAGAACCTGACAAATGTGAACTGTCAAAGAACTCTGATATCGAACAGTCTTCAGATAGCAAAGTCAAAAATCTCTTTGCTTCCTTTCCAACGGAAGAATCTTCAATCAACCACACCTTTAAAACACCAGAAAAGGGTAAGTACTTTGCTGTTAAAGTTAAGCACAATTTTTCTTTCTTTTAATGTTTAGCTTGATGCAGACTCTTTGTAGGATACTAATGTTGGGATATAAATGATGCTTTGTGAACACCCCCAAAATATTTGAGCAATTTTTTTTCTCCCTTTATTAAGTTCACAGTGAGGTTTCAAAGAGCAAGAGAACTTAGTTTAAGACATTTCAGTAACTGGAAGATACTTCTATCATGCTAGGGCAGAGCAAAAGAACTCGGTGCAGTATACGGACTCATGCTTGAATCATGCGCATTAACGTGAGTCTTTTTTTACAAGTGTTCATTTTCATTTGTTCAGTTTGTTTTGTCACTCAGAAAACATGATATTGAGGCTGGGCATGGTGGCTCACTCCTAGAATCCCAGCACTTTGGGAGGTTGAGGTGGGCAGATCACTTGAGCTCAGGAGTTCGAGACCAGCCTGGCCAACATGGTGAAACCCTGTTTCTACTGAAAATACAAAAATTAGCCGGGCGTGGTAGTGCGTGCCTATAATTAGCAGCTACTCAGGAGGCTGAGGCAGGAGGATTGCTTGAGCACAGGAGATGGAGGCAGCAGTGAGCTGAAATCATGCCATTGCATTCCAGCCTGACTGGCTGACAGAGTGAGACTTTGTCTCCAAAAGAAAAAAAAAAAAAGAGAACATGATATTGAGATGTTCTCATTTTTATGTTGTATGTCAGTCTTGCTCATTTATTAAATGAGCAAAGAATGAAACTACAGGGATAAATGAATATGGAAGACAATCAGATTGGTGGTATAAATTGAGGGATTCTGGCTTTTTATGTTTTAAAAGCATACTCATTCTGTTTCCCAAAATGTTAAAAAATGAAATATTCTTTATTTTCTAGGATTTAATTTTAGCCTCTTTAAATCTAATCCTATGGCCTTTTGGACTAGCACCCCTTCCTCACAGCCTGAGAGCAAAGGTATAGAACTAGCATTCTCAGTATGAGATAACAGCAGTTTTTAGCAGCTGGTAGCCCTTAGCAAAGTATTAATAACTGTGGCTGTATGAAATTAAGTACTTACCACTACAACATGCATGTTAAAGAATGCCAGTTTAAGCAAAGTACCTTTTGACTGGTGGCATGACACCCTTGTTGGTTTGTTTTTTAAAATGTACTGGGATGCTGATTTGTAATATACTTCATTGCTCTGTTATTTCAGGTCTGCTCAATGAAGACCTATGTTTTATTTAATGTTTATCTTTAGCCACTAACGTCTGCCCGCATTCAAATGTAGTGGCAACAGCATGTATACAGTATGGAAGAGTGTCCCTGTAGGGCTGTTCTTTTGTGCATGGTTTAGAAAAATGTTGTATTTGAAAATGGACCCCATTTTTAACAGCCAGCATTCTATAAAGCTTGCATATTATATATGTTGCACAGATCATTTTTTAGAAGTGTGGCTACTAGAGGGGAACAAGTGGGATCTGTTGAAGGCCTTCAAGAACAGGTTAGGGAAGTGAAATCTCACCATTAGTGACCAGTAACACATCTTAGCCATGCCAAGCAAGTACAATGATAAAGTAACAATCTCTGATTTTTTTTTAAAGTATACCAGTTTTATTACTAGCTAAGGTAGCTCTTAATCTTTTATTTTTAAAGATACAGTCTTTGAGAAATGTGAAAAGTGTTAACTTAAAAGTGGATGTATACTTGCATACAATTTCTGTGAGCTCCAGGTTAGGAATCCCTGACCTAAGAACGAATGTGCCTATACACTACTGTAGAACAAAGAGCTTTATTCTGTTTTGAATCTGATAATGTCGTTGTCCCAAGGGACCTTAGAAATGAAGACTTTAGACATGAGTAAACTGAGGCCATCTTGGCCTCAATCTGATTTACCCAAGGTGTCTTTACTGAGTAATAGCAGAAGTGGAAAAAGAATCTGTATCTTACGGTGTACTGTTATTTCTCCTAGCTAGGAAATGATACTAAGTTTTTGTTTATAATGAAGGAGAGGGACAAATTTAACATTGTAAAAGGAAGGGCACTGGTTCTCCAGAGCAGTGTCATCCAGTAGAAGTAAAATATAACCTGTGTATGTAATTTAAAATTGTCATTTGGTACAATGGCTTGTGCCTATAATCCGTTACTTGGGAGGCTGAGGCAGAGGGATCACTGGAGCCCACAAGTTCCAGGCTTCAGTGAACTATGATCACACCAGTGCACTCCAGCTCTGGGTGACAAAGCAAGACCGCATCTCAAATAAATAAATAAATAAATACATAAATTTTCTAGTAGCCATATTAAAAAGAATAAAAAGAAACAGTTAAAAAGGGAAACAGATGAAAGTAATTTTATTGATATATTTGATTTAACTCATTGTGTCCAAAATATCATTTTAACTTCTAATTAATATAAAAATGATATTTTACATTATTGTTCTTCACCAAGTCTTCAAAATCCAGTGTGTGTGTTTACACTTACTGTTAGCATGTCTTGATTTGGACTAGCCACCTTGTGAGGTTTTAATAGAATGTGGCTAGGCTACCATATTGGACAGCATAGCTCTCAGAATGTTTCCCTGTCACCAGTTGGTATACATGGCATGCTGCATGACCGGCTTACTTTATTAAACTCCTTTAGCTAGAAATAATTCTTTACATTAACAGATCAGAACAGGTTGTATATACGTTTTTTCTCTTTCTAATTTTTTGCCCTTTGCATTGATGGTGGCTGGGGATGGGTTGTTTTCAGCCATATGAATGGTCTTAGATTTTATATTGTTAGCTACCCATAGAGTAACAGTTTTTATTTAATTTTATCTAGTATCATGCTTGAACGTAGGCAAACTAGATGCAACTCTAGTCACCTTCCATTCTTGGCAATTGTTAACTTTCCCTTAGAGGAATTAATCACAGTTGGCTTTGGATTAGTTTCATATGTATACTAACACTTGCTTATGTTTCTTTAAGATTTTTTTAATTGCTGCAAATGCATGAATATTTTGGTAAACTATTGTATGCTAAGTATAGTTAGGCAACACTTTAAAATTTTTAACCTTTTAAATTCTAGAAATTAGTAGTAATTCTTTTCAATGACTGTTAAACACAAGATTTTTTTTGTTTTCTTTGGTTTTAAATAGATTCTGTGTTCACTTAGGGTTTTTGGTAGATCACTAAATCAGGATGCTAATTCTAATTCATGATTATCGTACATCTCTGCATCAAAGTATATGTCTTTTATCAGTATGCTGTTTTAACCTATAGATAAGTTCCATGGTTATTTTCAGTTAGAGTATTAACGTCAATACTTTTTTTTTTTATTTATTTTTATTTTTTATTTTTTTATTATACTTTAGGTTTTAGGGTACATGTGCACAATGTGCAGGTTTGTTACATATGTATCCATGTGCCATGTTGATTTCCTGCACCCATTAACTTGTCATTCAGCATTAGGTATATCTCCTAATGCTGTCCCCCCCCCCCGCCCACCCCACAACAGTCCCCGGAATGTGATGTTCCCCTTCCTGTGTCCATGAGTTCTCATTGTTCAATTCCCACCTATGAGTGAGGGACATGGATGAAACTGGAAAACATCATTCTCAGTAAACTATCGCAAGGACAAAAAACCAAACGTCAATACTTAATACCTTATCTTTGTCAATTTTTTTGACTGGTGTTACAGCAAAAGAGAAGAAAAAACCTGAAGATTCCCCCTCAGATGATGATGTTCTCATTGTATATGAACTAACTCCAACCGCTGAGCAGAAAGCCCTTGCAACCAAACTTAAACTTCCTCCAACTTTCTTCTGCTACAAGAATAGACTAGATTATGTTAGTGAAGAAGAGGAGGATGGCAAAACTTTTGTTATTTCAAAAACACTCTGTTCCCGCTAATCTTAGTAAAATTGGGAGTATGGTTTAATTATTTTAAGCCTGCCTCTTAGAACTTATCACTAATATCCTTGCAGGTAGATATTTACCCTAAATGTATGTGTAAATGGTCAGTGGCTATAATGATCAAAAGGACTGCAATCGTTAAGCAAGCATTTTTGGATGGCTAATGTGCCAGGCACGTGTTTTGAGGGGATTTAAAATAATTATAATTTTGCTGGAGTCTTAAAGATGTGGAAGAGAGATAAGGCAGACAAGGTTCCAGTGGAAAACTTTGTATGCCATAACAGTTTTTAAGCTGGACAGTTAAATAAAAGTCTCAATAGAATCAGTTGGACAGTGGTATACAGTATTGGGTTATGGGACAAGGAGATCGGAAGATGAGCTAAAATGAGAGCAGCTCAAACAAGATGAGAGGCTGAGCTAAAGCTCTAGCAGTAAGAGAGGTATTAAAGATATAAAATTGGCTGCGATTCAAATGTGGAGAGTGAGAAAGGGTGAAGTTGGAGGTAGTCTCTAAGCAAGGAAAATCCCCCAAAATTAACTAGAAATTCTTTTAATCAACTGTATTTTAAGATGAAGATTTCGAAACAGCTGTCAAGAAACTTAATGGAAAACTATATTTGGATGGCTCAGAAAAATGTAGACCCTTGGAAGAAAATACAGCAGGTATGTTAAGTGTAAAGGACATTTATAATGCTTTTAACAAGTCTTCTATTTAGAAGGAATAACCTAGTCTGATAATTTCTATAATCATCAATTTTATTATGCCCATGGTGATTTAAAGTACTTAAAACTAAAAGGTGAAAATATTCTTTTCTGGGTGTTCCTTGTTTTTCATTAGTATGTACAGGTCTTGTTACCTGGGTCTGTAGATTATATTGATGACTACCATTGTAGAGAAGTTGGGCTTCATCTAATTTCGTTTGCTTGTGTTGTACTGATTTTTCAGATAATGAGAAAGAATGTATCATTGTTTGGGAAAAGAAACCAACAGTTGAAGAGAAGGCAAAAGCAGATACGTTAAAACTTCCACCTACTTTTTTTTGTGGAGTCTGTAGTGATACTGATGAAGACAATGGAAATGGGGAAGACTTTCAGTCAGAGCTTCAAAAAGTTCAGGAAGCTCAAATAAGAACATCTCTAATAAATTTTCCTTTTAGTTCCATTGCCTTTGTTGATGCAGTAAACTTTAGAATGTTCTTATTTATTTATTTTTGAGACAAAATTTCACTCTTGTTGCCCAGGCTGGAGTACAATGGCATGCTCGTGGCTCACTGCAGCATCCACCTCCCAGGTTCAAGTGAATCTCCTTCCTCAGCCTCCCGAGTAGTTGGGATTACAGGCGCCTGCCACCACGCCTGGCTAATATTTGTATTTTTAGTAGAGACGGGGTTTCGCCATGTTGGGCAGGCTGGTCTCGAACTCCAGACCTCAGGTGATGCACCTGACCTAGAATGTTCTTACCAAATAGTAATAATGGGTTGTGGCTACTAAATGGGTTTAAGGGTCTAGACTAATCAGCTATGGCCAGGAAAGAAGGAATTTTAATTTTGTTCTACACAGGAGCTATATGCCAAAAGCTACAAAACACTGATGAAATAAAAAAAAAATCTAAATTAATGGAAAGGTATACTGTTCATGGATTGGAAAACTCAAAATAACTAGAATATCAATTTTCCCGAAATTGATCTATAGATTTAACACAACACCAGTCAAAACCCCTTCAGGAATTTTTTTTTTTTTTTTTTTTTTTTTTGCTTTTGAGACAGTCTCACTGTGTCTCCCAGGCTGGAGTGCAGTGGGGTGATCTCTGCTCGCTGCAACCTCTGCCTCCCAGGTTCAAGTGATTCTCCTGCCTCAGCCTCCCAAGCAGCTGGGACTACGGGCATGTGCCAACCATGCCCAGCTAATTTTTGTATTTTTTTAGTAGAGACGGGGTTTCACCATGTTGACCAGGATGGTCTCAATCTCTTGACCTCATGATCCACCCACCTTGGCCACCCCAAAGTGCTGGGATTACAGGCGTGAGCCACCGTGCCCAGCCAGGAATTCTTTATGGATATACACAAGTGAATTCTAAAATTACTTTGGGAAGAAAAGATTGTACATTTGTTACAGTTGATGAATCTACATTGACACATCATCACCTAGTTCTTACCTTTTTGTAAAAAATTTTTAACTGTTGATACAATCATGTGACTTTTATTAAATCTGTGAATGACATTGCATTTTCAAATGTTCAGAAAACTAACTTTGCATTCCAGGGTAAACCTCACTTGGTCATGGTATAATTTTGATATGTGGTTGCATTCAATTTGCATAAATCTTATTATAAATTTTTGGGTTTATATTTATCAGGATGCTAGTAGTTTTCTGATACTGTCTTTGGTTTCCATGTAAGAGTAATGCTGGTTGGGCCCAGTGATGTGTGTGTGTAGTCCCAGCTATTTGGGAGGCTGAGTAGGAGGATTGCTCGGGAGTCCAGGAGTTCCAGGCTGCAGTGCGCTATGATTGTGCCTGTGTATAGCCACTGCTCTCCAGCCTGGACAACAACATAGTGAGACTGCCTCTTAAAAAAATGGTAATACTGATATCATAAAATGAATTGAGAAGTATTTTCTGTATTGCTGTTTTCTGGAAGAGTGTGTGTTGACTTAGTGCCATTTTCCCTTTAAATATTGAGCAGTTTTCACCAATGAAACCATGTCTGGAGTTTTCAAAAATACTATTGATTTCTCTTCTTTATTATTTCCTTCTTGCCTTGGGTTTATTTTGCACTTTTTTCTAGTTTCTTTTTTTTTTTTTTTTTGCTTTTGAGACAGTCTCGCTGTGTCTCCCAGGCTGGAGTGCAGTGGCATGATCTTAGCTCACTGCAACCTCTGCCTCCTGGGTTCAAGCAATTCTCATGTCTCAGCCACCCGAGTAGCTGTGATTATAGGCATGGCTGATTTTTGTATTTTTAGTAGAGACGGGGTTTCACCATGTTGGTAAGGCTGGTCTCGAACTCCTGACTTCGAGTGATCCTCCTGCCTTGGCCTCCCAAAGTGCTGGGATTGCAGGCATGAGCCACTGTGCCCGGCCTAGTTTCTTAATTAAAAAAAGCTTAAATTATGAATTTAAAATCATTCTTTATTTCTAGTATAAGTATTTAATACTATAAGTTTCCTTCTAAGCACTTCCTAGCTGCAACCGGCAAGTTTTAATATGTGATATTTTCTCTTTCATGCAGTTTGAAATATTTTATTTTCCTTGAGATATTCTTTTTGATCTGTACATTAGATGCTACTGTGCCATTTCCAAATATTTGGTGATTTTCCTTCTGTATATCATTCTCTTATTGATTTCTAGTTTAATTCCTTTATGGTTTATGAAAATATTTTGAATAATTTCAGTTCTCATAAATGTTGTGAGGTCTGTCTTGGTGAATGTCTTATGTGCACTTGAGAAGAAAGTAGAGTCTCTTTTTTTGTTGACATTGTGCCATTGGCAGTTCCAGTTTTTTTGGGCTGCTCTAGCACCCAGGCTGGGTTATAGGAGTGGCAGAAAAACTCCATGTGGATCTTAACCTCCAGATTATCTCTCTGGTCCCAAGATCCTTATTCTTCCTGTTTTTATCCACCTTTACAAGGCTTCTTAGAGGTGCTCTGTATGTTTCAGTGTAGGCATCTAGTTATACGTTTTGAGGAGAGATAGGGTGAAGTGTGTTTATTCTATCTTCTCCAGAAGCCCAAGTTCTCAATTCCCTTTGAAATAGATTATATAATCATTTTTGTAAATTAGCATTTAAGTGGCATAGTATTTTGTGACTTCCTCTTTGCAGAAATCTCAGACAGAAGAAATAACTAGCACAACTGACAGTGTATATACAGGTGGGACTGAAGTGATGGTACCTTCTTTCTGTAAATCTGAAGAACCTGATTCTATTACCAAATCCATTAGTTCACCATCTGTTTCCTCTGAAACTACGGACAAACCTGTAGATTTGTCAACTAGAAAGGAAATTGATGCAGATTCTACAAGCCAAGGTAAAACTTGATATATGTTTATCATGTATTACATAAGGGACACTTTATATTTGACAAGATAGACTTTTAAAGGCAGATCCTGAAAACTCCCTTTAAAACAAATTTTGATATGTATAAAGAGGCATCTTAGTAGTAGTAATAATAATCAGAAAAATTGTACTGTCTTGCCAACAAATAAACATGTTTTTATTGATAGAGTTGTGGTTATTAGGGAATACAAAGCATTATGACTGACCTATTTTCCTGAGTTTAAAAGACAATAGTGTTGTTACATGTAATTTCCTTTGTGATAGTGTTTTCATTTAAATATTGTTTGAATTATATTATCACTCAAGCATATTCAAGTGTTTTAATTATGAAGAAATTGTAGAAATATTGTAATAGGGATTTAAGAAAGTTTTATGGTACTACTTAAATGTTGTTTCTTATTTTCTCTAATAGTTTCAAAGCTTGCTAAATTAATTATTCAGTTACAGTAACATTTGGTATTGCTTTCTCTTTCATTTCGATTTTGGGGATGGAAGTGGGAAGTTTAAGTTGTATTGCTTTGTGTACATTACCTACTTTTTAAAAATAGCCTTCAGTGTCACAAATATTACATTTATAGGCATTTGAGAGTCTTAATGTGCTAAAAGAGGAAGATGACTTCATACCTAAAACCTCATACATTTTCATATGAGGAAAATAAGGCATGGGGCTTTCAGAGATCATGCAGCTTCACATTAGCAGAATTAAGAGAAGACCCCAAAAGTCCTTATGACGAAGTGTAAATGAGACATTTGGTTTTTATGAGCTTATTTATAGTACAGAACACAAAAAGTTTTTATACAGATGTTTCCTAAAATGCTGCCTTTGACTGAATGCTTGCTTTAGAGTATAGTATAGAGTCCATAGAGCAGAAACTGTAGTTTAATATCTGGCTTAATATAGATAGCTGTACATCTCATTTATAAAAAATAATTTTTGGCATGCATTTGGTGTAGTATTGTAGTATTCTTTGTGAATAGCACCTGTAAAATTAGTAATACTGAAGTAGCTCAGAATTGGATGTATTTTGTAACTTGACAGAATTTAAATAACTCCCCTCATGCCAGAGTATACAAGGCTCTACTGTTCTCTCTAGGTCCTGGGTAAAGCTTTGATATTCAGCACAAATGAAATAGTAAATTGTTCTTTTTCTTTTGCCAGGGGAAAGCAAAATAGTTTCATTTGGATTTGGAAGTAGCACAGGGCTCTCATTTGCAGACTTGGCTTCCAGTAATTCTGGAGATTTTGCTTTTGGTTGTAAAGGTAAGATCAAGAGGAGGGACTTTTAATGACATTGTGACAGAATCAAGCACAACTGAAAAACTAGTTTTTTGTTGCAGTATATAACTAAGTTAGAAGTTTCTTCCCTTACCCCCCAGTTTGTTTAGTGTTTTAATAATGAAGGGCTTCTACACTTTAAATTTTTTGACATCAATATAATCATAAGAATTTTCTCTTAATTTTATATAAGCCATGCTGATAGTCCTCCCCATTCTGAAATGCAGAACCATTTTCGAGCTTTGGAATGACTCTGACTTTGATCCTTATTCTTTTAACTATACTTTCAGATTTGATTTGTTAATATTTCAGGATTTGTGAGTTTATACTTTTTAAGGATATGATTTTGTAGTTTTCTTTTTTGTACTATCTTTGGATTTCAGTATTAGGGTTGTGCTAATTTATTGTGCTAAGTTTATAATTGGTGTACTTGCCCATCTTCTTTAGTGGAGTTTCTATTTTTAATCCATTTTGGTAACATTTCTAGAAAAGAATCCATTTCCCTGATTGTATCCAGTTTACCAGTGTAAGGCCATTCATTATATTTTCTCATTCTTGTAATATCTTTCACATTGCTCTTTATAGCACCACTTAAATAAATAGTTCTAGTACAAGGTGTTTGATTTATGGAATACATTTTATTGAGGATATGTGCTTAAATGATTAATGCAGTTCAGAATTCTGTTCTTTCCTCCTCTATATTTGCACTTTTTTCACAGCTCCTGCCACCTAGAAACACATAAAACTTTTAGAAATTACCTCCAGATGTGATGTTATGTTGGAATTTGTGGCTTCACTGATGTCGTTTATTTTTGTTTTATTAAATAGCCTGAAATCAAAGGGTAATGTGTCAGTAAATAAGCAATATAGTAGGTACACTTACACAAAAAAATCCCCAAAAAATAGATAGGCTCCTTGTTACTCAGTGTAGCCTTTTTGAAGTATTATGTCAATATTGGACACTAAAGTGTAAAGTAGACAATACTCACATATCAGGAGGAAACCATGCCTAAATAAGCCTTATGCATTGACATTCACTTCTCACTACCACTTGTCATTTTTATTCACCAAGCTCTTGTGTATTGAATGCTTACTTTAGTTAATTTAGATTGTGCTTGTTAAAAATAGTATTTGAAACTGTAAATGCCCTACAGTCGGTTTTGTTTGTATCCACAGGTTTTCACAGGGAATCTTTATACTTTTGTAAATTTCCGGATAATTTAGAGTTTCAATCTTATTTTCTCTAATGTCTCAAAGCTTGCTAAATTCATTAACATTACTGTAGACCCAGTTATGACCCGTGAGACCCAGATATTGATATATTACAAATATTTTTACAAGTGGGAGATTCTAATGTGTTCCCAGGGTAGAGAACCACTATTTTGAAATAATTTTGAATTCTTCTGCCACATGTCCCTTGGGGTTATTTTTTAAATTTTTGCTTTTGGCAAAAAAGTTGCTGAACAATTTTGTGTTTTTTTGTTTTTGTTTTTGAGACACGATGTCACTCTGTTGCCCAGGCTGGAGTGCAGTGGCATGAACACAGCTCACTGCTGCCTTGACCTCCTGGGCTCTCAAGCAATCCTTCCACTTCAGCCTCCCAAGTAGCTGGGACCACAGGTGTGTACCACCATACCTAGCTAATTTTTACATTTTTTGTAGAGACGGGTCTCACTGTGTTGCCCAGGCTGGTCTCAAACTCCTGGGCTCAGGCAGTCCTCCCACCTTGGCCTTACAAAGTGCTGGGGTTGTAGGCATGAGCCACTGCACCTGGCCCTGAACAGTTATTTTTGAGCGCCCAAGTTGGTATCTCATCCAGATCAGTGGTTACTGTTCTCAGGAAGTTCCCATGCAACCTGTGGATTTTGTTCTCAGATCATTCCTTTGCAATACAATTCTTTTATGTCCTTAAGAATTTTTGTCTTTCTCTTTTTTTTTGAGACGATCACTCTGTTGCCCAGGCTGGAGTGCAGTGGCGCAGATCTCAGTTTACTGCAGCCTCTGCTTGCTAGGTTCAAGTGATTCTCCTGCCTCAGCCTCCTGAGTAGCTGGGATTACAGGCATGTGCGCTGCAACACCCCGCTAATTCTTTTAGTATTTTTAGTAGAGATGGGGTTTCGCTATGTTGGCCAGGCTTGTCTCGAACTCCTGACCTCAAGTGACCAGCCCGCCTCGGCCTCCTAAAGTGCTGGGATTACAGGCACCTGCCACCACACCTGGCTAATTTTTTTTTTTTTTAAAGACAGAATCTTGCTCTGTTGCCCAGGCTGGTCTCAAACTCCTGGGCTCAGGCAGTCCTCCCACCTTGGCCTTACCAAAGTGCTGGGATTACAGGCATGTGCCACCATGCCTGGTTAATTTTGTATTTTTAGTAGAGATGGGATTTCACCATGTTGGCCAGGCTTGTCTCAAACTCATGACCTCAAGTGACCAGCCCGCCTCGGCCTCCTGAGTAGCTGGGATTACAGGCACCTGCCACCACACCTGGCTAATTTTTTTTTTTTTAAAGACAGAATCTTGCTCTGTTGCCCAGGCTGGTCTCAAACTCCTGGGCTCAGGCAGTCCTCCCACCTTGGCCTTACAAAGTGCTGGGGTTGTAGGCATGAGCCACTGCACCTGGCCCTGAACAGTTATTTTTGAGCCCAAGTTGGTATCTCATCCAGATCAGTGGTTACTGTTCTCAGGAAGTTCCCATGCAACCTGTGGATTTTGTTCTCAGATCATTCCTTTGCAATACAATTCTTTTATGTCCTTAAGAATTTTTGTCTTTCTTTTTTTTTTTTTTTTTTAAAGACAGAATCTTGCTCTGTTGCCCAGGCTGGTCTCAAACTCCTGGGCTCAGGCAGTCCTCCCACCTTGGCCTTACAAAGTGCTGGGATTACAGGCACCTGCCACCACACCCGGCTAATTTTTTTTTTTTTTTTTTTTGTGACAGAGTCTTGCTCTGTCACCCAGGCTGGAGTGCAGTGGCATGAACACAGCTCACTGCTGCCTTGACCTCCTGGGCTCTCAAGCAGTCCTTCCACTTCAGCCTCCCCAAGTTCAAGCGATTCTCCTGCCTCAGCCTCCTGAGTAGCTGGGATTACAGGCACCTGCCACCACACCTGGCTAATTTTTTTTTTTTTAAAGACAGAATCTTGCTCTGTCCCCAGGCTGGAGTGCAGTGAGGCAGTATCTGATCACTGCAACCTCTGCCTCTCAAGTTTAAGCGATTCTCCTGCCTCAGCCTCCTGAGTAGCTGGGATCACAGTCACCCATGACCACACACCGCCAACTTTTTTTTTTTTTTGTGACAGAGTCTTGCTCTGTCACCCAGGCTGGAGTACAATGGCACGATCTCGGCTCACTGCAACCTCTGCCTCCCAGGTTGAAGCTATTCTTCTGCCTCAGCCTCCCCAAGTTCAAGCGATTCTCCTGCCTTAGCTTCCTGAGTAGCTGGGATTACAGGCACCTGCCACCACACCTGGCTAATTTTTTTTTTTTTTTTTTTAAAGACAGAGTCTTGCTCTGTGCCCAGGCTGGAGTGCAGTGAGGCAGTATCTGATCACTGCAACCTCTGCCTCTCAAGTTTAAGCGATTCTCCTGCCTCAGCCTCCTGAGTAGCTGGGATCACAGTCACCCATGACCACACACCGCCAACTTTTTTTTTTTTTTAAAGACAGAATCTTGCTCTGTTGCCCAGGCTGGAGTGCAGTGGGGTGATCTCGGCTCACTGCAACTTCTGCCTCCCAGGTTGAAGCTATTCTTCTGCCTCAGCCTCCCAAGTAGCTGGGATTACAGGCATGTGCCACCATGCCCGGTTAATTTTGTATTATTAGTAGAGATGGGGTTTCACCGTGTTGGCCATGCTGGTCTTGAACCCCTGACCTCAGGTGACCTCGGCCTCCCAAAGTGCTGGGATTACAGGCACCTGCCACCACACCTGGCTAATTTTTTTTTTTTTAAAGACAGAATCTTGCTCTGTTGCCCAGGCTGGAGTGCAGTGGGGTGATCTCGGCTCACTGCAACTTCTGCCTCCCAGGTTGAAGCTATTCTTCTGCCTCAGCCTCCTGAGTAGCTGGGATTACAGGCATGTGCCACCATGCCTGGTTAATTTTGTATTATTAGTAGAGATGGGATTTCACCATGTTGGCCAGGCTGGTCTTGAACCCTGACCTCAGGTGACGTCGGCCTCCCAAAGTGCTGGGATTACAGGCGTGCGTGACCATGCCTGGTTAATTTTGTATTTTTTATTTTTGACAAGAACATTGTTCTAGGAAAATTATTTTGTCATTTTTTAACCTCAGTCAGTAGCTAATATTTCTCTTCAGTAGCAAACACTTTTGAAACCTCTCTGTCCTATAAAGAAAAGCATTTAATTTCCAAAGGGAAAATGAATATTATGTAAAAGAAAATATTTAATGATAAATCAGGCTTTACTCCCTCAGCCAAATCAGATATATTCCTAGCCCTAAGATATATAACCAGTTATCACATTAACAAATTCTCTTCGTCATCACAAAGAAAATGCCTTAAAAGAATTTGGATCTTTGAAATTTGTCATGGAATTTATTTTATAAGCAGCAGCTTATAGAGAATTTCATCTCCTATTATAGGTAGAAGTAAAATCTGGAGAAGAAGATGAAGAAATTTTGTTTAAAGAGAGAGCCAAACTTTATAGATGGGATCGGGATGTCAGTCAGTGGAAGGAGCGTGGTGTTGGAGATATAAAGATTCTTTGGCATACAATGAAGAATTATTACCAAATCCTAATGAGAAGAGACCAGGTTTTTAAAGTGTGTGCAAACCACGTTATTACGAAAACAATGGAATTAAAGCCCTTAAATGTTTCAAATAATGCTTTAGTTTGGACTGCCTCAGATTATGCTGGTGAGTTTTTACATTCAAATGCTACTTTTCATTTTTTGGACTTTTCTAAAATCTATAACAAAACAACTTATAACAGTTATTTTAATACTAAGGTCACTGCTTCCCCTTTCCCTCCCTAATAGATGGAGAAGCAAAAGTAGAACAGCTTGCAGTGAGATTTAAAACTAAGGAAGTAGCTGATTGTTTCAAGAAAACATTTGAAGAATGTCAGCAGAATTTAATGAAACTCCAGAAAGGACATGTATCACTGGCAGCAGAATTATCAAAGGAGACCAATCCTGTGGTGTTTTTCGATGTTTGTGCGGACAGTGAACCTCTAGGGCGGATAACTATGGAATTATTTTCGAACATTGTTCCTCGGACTGCTGAGAACTTCAGAGCACTATGCACTGGAGAGAAAGGCTTTGGTTTCAAGAATTCCATTTTTCACAGAGTAATTCCAGATTTTATTTGTCAAGTAGGTATTATTAAGTACATACCACAATTGAGGTCTTGAAGAGTGCACCATACTAACGGGAAATTTGAGTATTTTTCCTTGACCTCATCCTGTAGTTTTGTTAAAGATTTATTTAGGTTTTCCACACATGGAATCACATGGCATCACTACCCATTCCCTGCTCCTGCCTAAAACTTTCAACCTAAAATAATTGAGGCTGGGCACAGTGACTCATACCTGTAATTCCAGCACTTTAGGAGGCCAAGGCAGGCAGATTACTTGAGCCCCAGAATTTGAGACCAGCCTGGGCAATGTGGCAAAAATCTCGTCTGGACAAAAAATACAAAAATTAGCCAGGTGTGGTGGTGTGCGTCTGTGGTCCCGGCTACAAGGAAACTGAGGTGGGAGCATCCAGGAGGCCAAGGCTGCAGTGAGCTGGGTTTGCACCACTGCACTCCATCCTGGGCAACAAAAGTGAGACAGCCTGTCTTTAAAAAAGAAAAAAAAAATCAAATTTTCAGTACTTGAGACCTAGTAGAGACTAAGGGATGGGAAAAACCTTTTCCTTTTTCATCTTCTTTCCAACAATATGAATTTCTTAGTTTTCAGATTATACTCAGGAAAGCTGGGCTTTAGGATTTATCCTGTAGTGATGAGTTCTGTGTGTATTTTAATATTTTACTGAGGATTCCTATTAATTGAAAAATTTCTTTAACTTTTATTATAAATCTTTTTTTCAGGGAGGAGATATCACCAAACATGATGGAACAGGCGGACAGTCCATTTATGGAGACAAATTTGAAGATGAAAATTTTGATGTGAAACATACTGGTCCTGGTTTGCTATCCATGGCCAATCAAGGCCAGAATACCAATAATTCTCAATTTTTTATAACACTGAAAAAAGCAGAACATTTGGACTTTAAGCATGTAGTATTTGGGTTTGTTAAGGATGGCATGGATACTGTGAAAAAGATTGAATCATTTGGTTCTCCCAAAGGGTCTGTTTGTTGAAGAATAACTATCACAGAATGTGGACAGATATAAAATCATTTTTTTCATAGAAAATTTCATCTGTATAAGCAGTTGGATTGAAACTTAGCTATTACAATTTGATAATTATGTTCAGCTTTTGAAAATGGATGTTTCCAATGTAAAAATGTAAAATTGCAGCTCATAGCTGTTGTCACTTTTTAATGTGCTATAATTGACCTTGCATGGTGTGAAATAAAAGTTTAAACACTGGTGTATTTCAGGTGTACTTGTGTTTATGTACTCCTGACATACTTGTATTGTAATGGAATAATACTAATCTTGTTAAAAGCAATAGAGCTTCTCAAACTATTGAAGGAATATGATATATGCAATTTAATTTTAATTCCTTTTAAGATATTTGGACTTCCTGCATGGATATACTTACCATTTGAATAAAGGGACCACAACTTGGATAATTTTATTTTAGATTTGAAATAGATTTGTTAATCTTAACTATTGGTGTACTCATTTATGCATAGAGACTCGTTTATGAATGGGTAGAGCCACAGAACGTATAGAGTTAACCAAAGTGCTCTTCTCTAGAATCTTTACATCTCCTGTGTGGTTACAAGTTAACTTTGTAAGTAGCGTACCTTCCTTAAAATATCTAGCTTCCTATGCCCTTTCATAGGTATTCAATTAATTTTTACATTTTAAACAAGTTGACTATTTCCGTTAGAGGTTTTGTTTTAAACTTTTCTATCATCTGTCTCTACTACCTCAGAAACTGCAGCTTGGTTCTGATGATAGAAATTGAATTTTTCCGTGTAGTTATTGTGATAAAGTATGAATATTTTTAGAAAGTCTATACCATGTTCTTTTTAAAGATTAGCTTTATACAAGATTGTTGCGGTACCTTTTTCTGGTAAATTTTGTAGCAGAAATAAAATGACAATTCCTGAGAGCCACTGACATTCAAAAAATTCATTACTTATGCTTCGGGTTCATTCTAGTCTAAAGTAAGGAAGACAATTCAAAGGCAGTAAATTCAAACTGCCACATAATTTCCAGAGCTCCTAGTTTCTCAAGTTTGATACACACTGAAAACGTATTTGGAAATGGCTTGTATCAAATGTTAGGCAAATCGCTAAAGAAAAGAGGATGTTCTTATTGGCCTACTCAATATGGAACTACAAAGAATCCAGGTAGAACACAAAATTTTGTATATTGCAATTATGAATATTGACTGTCTTCCACCCATCTGTGTTCTTTCTGGTGAAATTACCTCATTTTATTTAGAGAGGAAAGACAGGTTTATTCCCTGTTATATGGGGATTTGGAAATTGGGTGTCCTAAAGCAAGTAACTGTTCAACCACCAGTCGAAAGAGGGGAGGGATGTTGTGCGAGTAATGAGTGATGGTATACCATCACCATTCCACTCGGCCACAAAGCCAGATACCTGAAATAAACCTCCAAATGTATCAGTTCAGTCTTGAACCATGGATTATATATGCTTACACTAAATATTTCAAATTGGCTTATTTGGAAATCTATGTAATATAAACTGATGTAAAGTGTGTTGTAACTTTTCAGCCAAGACAGTTGATGCCTTCGTCATGATTTTAGAATAAATTCTTAAGTTAATGCAAGTGCTTTTTAAGAGACTTTTTACAGATTTCTATGCTTTCCTAAAGCATTAATGTTACGAATTAAAAAGCTTTAAAAACTTTGACCAAAAATTTGACAAAATGACATGTAAACTGACCTTTCCAGTATTAGTATTCCAAAGATGCTTAAAAGTGGCTTGTGGCATTTATGAGAAAGTCTTTGTGTCACATTTCAGGGAAGGACTTTGATTTCTCTTTGTTATTTAATCACTGATGTGGTCTAAAGCCACGATGATATGTATCTTTCCTTTGAAACTGGATTTTACATTGTCTCATTAAAATCTGCTTAAAGATAGAATAAAATTCATTATTTGTACATCTTAAATGGTACTTTATGGCAAAAAGTATGGCTTAAGTAATTTTCAGATAATAACTGCTGAAGTCTCTACTAAAAATACAAAAAAAAATTAGCCAGGTGTGATGGCGGGCGCCTGTAGTCCCAGCTACTCGGGAGGCTGAGGCAGGAGAATGATGGACCAGGAGGCGGAGCTGGCAGTGAGCCGAGATTGCGCCACTGCACTCCAGCCTGGGCGACAGAGTGAGACTCTCTCTCAAAAAAAAAAAAAAAAAAAAAAAAAATTGTAATTTAGATTAATATGTAATACCAGAGTTGCATAACATAAATAGTTTTGTGAGTTATGTCTATTTTTTTCCCTCCATCTGCCAGTTTTTGGCAGAAAGATGTGAAAGTAAAGGAGTATGTTAGAGACAAGAGAATGATTATGTATATATTAGATTGTGTGGGGAGTAGATGTTGGAGTGGAAATTGGAGTAAACCCCGTCACTTTGAAAATGAAAGCATTGGACTGGGAATCTGTACGGATTATAAAACGTAACTTAAGCCTCAGACTCTCCTAGAGTTCCTTTGCCAGCTGTCCTTTTCTGTTTCTGCTTTTGTTTCCCGTTAATCTCTACTTGTTGTGATCCTCCTCCTTGGCAGTGATACATAGATACCCTGTTTCTCACCTGATCTAATTCTTTGGCTTTCCTCATTTCATTTATGGCTGTTACTATTGCACTATGAATTTGATGGCCTGTTGTCTGTTTGGAATCCCACTTTATCCACGGAGAGATCGCTTTTTCTCATTACAGTCTCATTCTACCACTCTCTTGTGAGGATTTTGAAAATTCCTAGCATAGATAAACTGTTGCCCATGCCTATCTCTTAGGTTTCTGTAATCTTTAATAATTTTGCGTGTAGTTGCATGAGTGTGTGGTAATTGGAGTGGATATGTGGATTACTAAATATTTGGACCTATTGATAATTGGATTTATGAGCTAATGTGTACAAACTGAAAAAATTTGGGCAGAATGCTTTTTTATGGTTTCTGTGTTAAGATTAGATCAGAGGTCAGCATACTTTTTCTGTTAAGGACTAGATAGTAAGTATTTTGGACTTTGTAGGTCATGTCGTCTCTCAGTGACCCAGCTCTGCCATCGTAATGCAAAAGCAGCCATAAGCAATAAGTGAATGAACGTGGCTGTGTTCCAAAACGACTGTATTTATAAAAACAAGCAATGGGCATATTTAGCCAGCTCCTGGCTAGGTGAATAACATGTACTTTGAAATTGCTGAAGAAAAAGATATGTTATTTCTGTGACTGACTTACACAGTAATTTATGCTAACACTGGATATATATTTTCTAATAATTTAAAAGCATTTCTCATTAAGTCCAGCCAAGCTGAGGAGGCAAGGATTAATGTTCAAGCCTCATCACGGGGAGATAGTCCCAGTGAACACCCCAAGATCTCAGTTGAAAGGAGCAGCGTTGTGCCTTGGGACTGGGTGAATTAGAGGGAGACAGAACTTTCCTAAACTGAAACCTGGCCTTGATTAAGCACAGTTCCTGATCAGATTAAGGTGCTTACTCCTCAGTTTAAATGCCTAGCAGAGGAAAATATGTCTTTCATTCTATACGAAATTAATAAGCATGTCAAAAGACAGAATTGCATAACTGAGAATGAAGAAAAAAAAACCCCAGAGTATAAGCATACTTGCGAGTGATCCAGATATTGGAATTTAACAGGCAATGACTTTAAAACAATGATTAATATGTTCAAGAAAGTAGAAAAATAGATTGACAACTTCATTAGAGAATTCCTAGCATAGGTACATTTTTGCCTATATAATAAGTCTGTGGAAAGAAATTGAAATTTGAAAACTAAAAAATACATCAATTGAATTTAAGAACTCCATTGAATGGGGTTTTAAAATTATTTTTAATTGACATAATTATGCATAATTATGGGGTACAGTGATATTTGATACAGTAATATGTAATGATCAGAGTAATTAGCAAATCCATCAGCTCAAACATTTATCATCTCTCTGTATTGGAAATATTGAAAATCCTCTCTTTATCTATGTGAAAATATACCATAAATTGTTGATTGTAGTTACCCTGTAGTGTTATAAAGCTAGAACTTATTCCTCCTATCTAGTTCTTCTTTTTGTTTTGTTTTGTTTTGTTTTGTTTTGTTTTGTTTTGTTTTGTTTTGTTTTGTTTTGTTTTGTTTTGTTTTGTTTTGTTTTGTTTTGTTTTGTTTTGTTTTGTTTTGTTTTGTTTTGTTTTGTTTTGTTTTGTTTTGTTTTGTTTTGTTTTGTTTTGTTTTGTTTTGTTTTGTTTTGTTTTGTTTTGTTTTGTTTTGTTTTGTTTTGTTTTGTTTTGTTTTGTTTTGTTTTGTTTTGTTTTGTTTTGTTTTGTTTTGTTTTGTTTTGTTTTGTTTTGTTTTGTTTTGTTTTGTTTTGTTTTGTTTTTTTTTTTTGAGACAGAGTCTCACTCTGTCCCCTAGGCTGGAGTGCAGTGGCACAACCTCGGCTCACTGCAAGCTCTGCCTCCCGGGTTCACGCCATTCTCCTGCCTCAGCCTCCAGAGTAGCTGGGACTACAGGCGCCCGCCACCACGCCTGGCTGATTTTTGTATCTTTAGTAGAGATGGGGTTTCACCATGTTGGCCAGGGTGGTCTCAAATGCCTGGCTTCAAGTGATCCACCTGCCTCGGCCTCCCAAAGTGCTGGGATTACAGGCATGAGCCACCGCGCCCGGCCCACATTTTCTTTATAAATTTATCTGTTGATGGACACATAGATTGGCTACTTTCCATACTTTGGCTGTTGCAAATACTGCTGCAGTAAACATGGGAGTGCAGATATCTCTTCAATATACTGATTTTCTTTCCTGTGAATGTATACCCAGAAGTGGTATTGCAGGATCATATGGTAGTTGTGTTTTTTGTTTTTTTTGGGAACCTGAAACTGTTTTTTTGTAATGGCTGTCCTAATTTATATCCCCACCAACAACGTAAAAGAGTTTCCCTTCTCCACATCCTCACCAACGTTTATTACTTTTTGTGTTTTTCATAGCCATTCTTACTGGGATGAGATTGATACCTGATCATGGTTTCGATTTGCATTAACCTGATGATTAGTGATATTGAGCATTTTTTCATATACCTGTTGGCTGTTTGTGTGCCTTTGTTTGAGAAATATCTAGTCAGATTATTTACCCATTTTTTATTTGGATTATTATTTTTTTGCTGTTGAGTTCCTTGTATTATCTGGATTTTCACTCTAGTTGGATGAATAGTTTGCATATATTTTCTCCTATTCTGCAGGTTGTATCATTGTTCTTTTTATTGTTTCCAATCTCATTTGTCTGTTTTTGCTTTTGTTGCTTGTGCTTTTGAGGTCTTATCCATAATATCTTTGCCCAGGTGAGTGTCCTGAACTATTTCCTGTTTTTTCCTCTAGTAGTTTCATAGTTTTGGGTCTTATATTTCAAAGTATTTTTTTTTTTTTTTTTTTGAGACGGAGTCTTGCTCTGTCGCCCAGGCTGGAGTGCAGTGGCACGATATCTGCTCACTGCAACCTCCACCTCCTGGGTTCACGCAATTTTCCTGCCTCAGCCTCCCGAGTAGCTGGGATTACAGGCATGTGCCACCACATCAGGCCAATTTTTGTATTTTTAGTAGAGACGGGGTTTCACCCTGTTAGCCAGGATAGTCTAGATCTCCTGACCTCGTGATCCGCCCGCCTCGGCCTCCCAAAGTGCTGGGATTACAGGCATGAGCCACCGTGCCCGGCCATTTCAAAGTCTTTAATCCATTTTGGGTTGATTTTTGTCTGTGATAGGAGATGGGGGTCTAGTTTTATTCTTAGGCATATGGATATCCATTTCCCACACAATTTGTTGAGGAGACTGTCATCTCCCTTATTAACGTTGGCACCTTTGTAGAAAATCAGTTGGCTGTAAATGTGTGGATTTATTTCTGAGTTCTCTATGCTGCTCCATTAGTCTATGTGTCTGTTTTTATGCCAGTACTATGCTGTTCTGGTTACTGTAGTTTTGTAGTATATTTTGAGTTTAGGTAGTGTGATGCTTCCAGCTTTGTTGTTTTCACACAGGATTGCTTTCACTTATTTGGGGTCTTTCATGATTTCATACACATTTTAGAATTGTTTTCTATTTCTGTGAAGAATGTTGTTGGTATTTTAATAAACATTATGTTGAATCTCTAGATGACTTTGGTGATTTTGACAGTATTAATTGTTCCAGTCCATGAACATGAAATGTCTTCTTTTTGTGTGTGTGTGTGTGATCTTCACTTTCCTTCATCAGTGTTTTACAGTTTTCATCGTGGAAATCTTTCACTTCCTTGGTTAAATTTATTCCCAGGTATTTTATTTTATTTTTGTAGCCATTGTAAACAGGATAGATTTCTTTCTTTCTTTTTTGGTTGGTTTGTTGTTAGTGTTTGGAAATGCTACTCATTTTTGTATGTTGATTTTGTGTCCTTCAACTTTACCGAATTTATCAGTTCTGAGAAATTTTTGGTGGAGTCTTTCGGTTTCTTTGCATTGAAGATCATGTCATCCAAAGAGGACAGTTTGACTCATTTCCAATTTTTTGTTTGTTTGTTTGTTTGTGATGGAGTCTCGCTCTGTTGCCCAGGCTGGTGTGCAGCTGCACGATATCTGCTCACTGCAACCTCCACCTCCTGGGTTCACGCATTTTCCTGCCTCAGCCTCCCGAGTAGCTGGGATTACAGGCATGTGCCACCACATCCCGAGTAGCTGGGATTACAGGCATGTGCCACCACATCTGGCCAATTTTTGTACTTTTAGTAGAGACGGGGTTTTGCTGTGTTGGCCAGGCTGGTCTTGAACTCCTGGCCTCAGGTGATCCGCCCGCCTCGGCCTCCCATATTGCTGGGATAACAGGCATGAGTCACCACACCCAGCCTGTTATTTCCAATTTGGATGTCTTTTATTTCTTTCTCTTACTTAATTACTCTGGCTAGTACTTCTAGTACCATGTTCAACAAGAGTGGTGAGAAAGAGCATCCTTGTCTTGTTCTAGTTCTCAGAGGAAAAATTTTCAGCCTTTCCCTGTTCAGTATGATGTTAATTGTGGGTTTGTTATATATAGCTTTTAGTGTGTGAAGTACATTCCTTCTGTACCTAATTTTTGAGAGTTTTTTACTGTAAAGAGATGTTGAATTTTATCAAATACTTTTTCTGTGTCTGTTGAAATGATCGTAAGGTTTTTATACTTCATTCTGTATACTCTTCATTCTGTTAAAATGTGATTATCACATTTTTTTATTTGCATATTTGAGCCTTCCTGTGTCCCTGGGATAAATCTCACTTGGTTATGGTATATTATCTTTTTGGTGTGTTGTTGAATTTGGTTTGCTAACATTTTGTTGAGTATTTTTGCATCTATGTTCATCAGGAATATTGGCCTGGAGTTTTCTTATTGTGTCTTGGTTTGGTTTTGGTATCATAGTAGTGCTAGCTTTGTACAATGAGTTTGGAAGAATTCTCTACCCTTCAGTTTTTTGGGATAGTTTGAGAAGAATTGGTATTTGTTCTTTAAAAGTTGTAATTCAGCAGTGAAGCCATTTAGTGAATTTAAAAGTACAGTTCAGCAGTGAAGCCATTTAGTGAATTTAAAAGTACAGTTCAGCAGTGAAGCCATTTAGTTCAGGCTTTTCTTTGTTGGGAAACTTTTTACTACGATTCCATCTTGTTACTTATGATTGGTCTGTTCTAGTTTTCTACTTCTTCGTGGTTCAATCTTGGTAGGTTATATGTGCCTAGGAGTTTATCCGTTTCCTCTAGGTTTTCCAGTTTGTTGGCATATAGTTGTTTCATAATGATCTCTGTAGTCTCTAGTGATCCTTGTATTTCTGTGGTACTGCTTGTAATGTCTCCCTTTTTTTTTTTTTTTTTTTTTTTTTTTTTTTTTTTTTTTTTTTTTTTTTTTTTTTCTTTTCTTTTTTTTTTCTTTCTTCTTTCCTTCTTCCCTTCCTCCCCTCCCCCCCCCCTGCCTTCCTTTTCTATTTCCTTCCCTTCCTTCCTTTGCTCTTTGCTACTGTTTCTTCTCTCCCTTTTCTTTCTTTCTCTCCTTTTTTTTTTTTTTTTTTTTTTTTTTTTTTTTTTTTTTTTTTTTTTTTTTTTTTTTTTTTTTTTTTTTTTTTTTTTTTTTTTTTTTTTTTTTTTTTTTTTTTTTTTTTTTTTTTTTTTTTTTTTTTTTTTTTTTTTTTTTTTTTTTTTTTTTTTTTTTTTTTTTTTTTTTTTTTTTTTTTTTTTTTTTTTTTTTTTTTTTTTTTTTTTTTTTTTTTTTTTTTTTTTTTTTTTTTTTTTTTTTGGTAGATAAAAAACACGATTGTTTTTTTTTTTTTTTTTATGTGTTTTTTTTTTTTTTTAGTATGTTTTTTTTTTTTTTTTTTTTTTTTTTTTTTTTTTTTTTTTTTTTTTTTTTTTTTTTTTTTTTTTTTTTTTTTTTTTTTTTTTTTTTTTTTTTTTTTTTTTTTTTTTTTTTTTTTTTTTTTTTTTTTTTTTTTTTTTTTTTTTTTTTTTTTTTTTTTTTTTTTTTTTTTTTTTTTTTTTTTTTTTTTTTTTTTTTTTTTTTTTTTTTTTTTTTTTTTTTTTTTTTTTTTTTTTTTTTTTTTTTTTTTTTTTTTTTTTTTTTTTTTTTTTTTTTTTTTTTTTTTTTTTTTTTTTTTTTTTTTTTTTTTTTTTTTTTTTTTTTTTTTTTTTTTTTTTTTTTTTTTTTTTTTTTTTTTTTTTTTTTTTTTTTTTTTATTGTAAGATACCGTAAATAATATAATAAAAAAAATTGGATACCCAGGAATAAATCTAAAGAGAGATGTGCAAGACATCTCTACTTGAAAACAACAAAACATTATTAAAAGAAAATAAAACCTAAATAAATTGAAGATATGTTCATGGATAGGAAGACTCAATATTGTAAAGATGTCAGTTCTTCCATATATGTATACATATCAGTATATACACAGACACATATACACACATAATCCCAGTAATGCAATCCCAGTTATAGCTCATTGTACTGCATACTTAGGATTTTATACTTTTCTTTATATATGTTATAGTTCAAGTAACAATGTACTTATTAATAAAAACATTTTCCACTAAAATATATGTATATGCTTTTAAGACATCTGGAGTCTTGTACATTTTTCATAAAGTGAAGTAAATGATCTTACAAACCATTAATATTTTAGGGAAAAATGACAACTTCAGTTGTGATCTAAGTTAATCATGAATGCTGTCTCTATTTTGTTACATTGGTTAGTAATATCGACCAGATTAGATAGTAGATTGAGAAACCCTTAGTATGAAACCAGTTGAAGGTTTATATTGAAATATCTAACTTTTTCTACCCTTTAGTTAAATGAAGCAAGTGAAGAAAACAGGAAGATAGACATTCAGGCTAAAAGAGTTCAAGCTCGTTTAGATAATTTACAGGTAAGTTGCCTATTCTTCTCTATAGACACAAGTATGTTTTTAGATGATTGCCTTTGAGTTTACTCATTTTGATACAATTGTCCTTTAATTCATGCATATATACTGTTGTAGAGGAAGTACGAGTTTATCACAATACAGAGGTTGAAAGGAAGTTCCCATGCTCATGAAATGAAAAGTTTAAAACAAGAAAAAGCACCAGTTTCAAAAACTTACAAGGTAAGTTTGAATTATGATTTGATATGATTGAAAATTTCTCTGCTGGGCGCAGTGGCTCACACCTGTAATCCCAGCACTTTGGGAGGCCGAGATGGGCGGATCACAAGGTCAGGAGATCGAGACCATCCTGGCCAACATGGTGAAACCCCGTTTCTACTAAAAATACAAAAAATTAGCCAGGCATGGTGGCACATGCCTGTAGTCCCAGCTACTCGGGAGGCTGAGGCAGGAGAATTGCCGGAACCTGGGAGGCGGAGGTTGCAGTGAGCCGAGATTGTGCCACTGCACTTCAGCCTGGGCGACAGAGTGAGACTCCGTCTCAAAAAAAAAAAAAAAAAGAAAATTTCTCCAATGGAAAGCCAGGAAGATTTCTCTTGTGCTTTAATCTTTTCTCTTTGATTTAGCAAAGATTCTTTTTGGAATGTTTGCTATGGAAGGGATTCACCATAATAATTTTTTAATAGGGAAGTATCTCAAGAATATTTAAAATATACTTTCATTTGCAAAAACAAAACTATTATATTTCACCAGTGTTTCAGGTACAGTATCATTGACACATCATTAATGGCTTTATTGCTTAGTATGTTTTGACACTCCACAAGCATTTGTTATTATATTTCAGTGAGGACTACAACCCATCCCTGAATGGATTTCCATGTATCTTTTTTTCCCTAAGAATTTTTAAAATTTGAGATATTTAAATTACATATGGTAAGATAATGCAGAAATCCTTTAGTGTAAAGTTTGATTAATTTTGATAAATATTTCATGTTGTCTACAACCAAATACGGAATATTTCCACTATCCTAAAATATAGAACTTTCCACTATCCTAGTGAGTTCTCTAATGCCCTTTCCTGGTCATTCTTTTCTGCCAGAAGTTTTGCAGAAATTAGTTTTGCCTGTTTGAGACATTTGGTCAGTGGAATTGTATTGTGTGTACTTTTTTGTGTAAGGCTTTTCTCAGCATAATTATGAGTGTATCAGTAGTTTGTTCCTTATTATTGCTCAATAGTATTTCATTGTATGACAGTATCAGAGTTTGTTCCTTCATTCTTCTGTTAATAGACACCTGGGCTTTCTAGTTTTTGTCTGCAATAAATAAAGCTGCTACAAATATTGATGTACAGGGTTTTTATGGATGTATGTTTTCATTTCTTTTGGATACATACCAGGACTACAATTTCTGGGTCATAAGGTAGATAAAGGTAGATGTATGTTTTTAATAAACTGACAGTTTTCCAAATTGGTTGTACTGTTTTATACTCCCATTAACAGTGTATCAAAGTTTTGGTTGTTCCACAACCTTGTCAACATTTGGTGTTTTCGATTTTGTTCATTTTGACCCTTCCAATGGGTGTGTAGTAGTTTCTCATTATGGGCTTTGATCATTTTGATATTTTGATAAATTTTCTAGTTCTTTATACATTGAGAAAATTGGAGTAAATTGAAAAGGTACAGATTTTATATTCAGGGACTGAAGATAATTGAAGTTTTCATCTAAAGGGAGTTAGTTTCTTTTTGAAAAAATTGAGAAAGTGAAAAATTGCTCTTCAGAATAATGTGGTAATGCTACTATTTATCATTTTGTCTTTAGTCATTCTGATTTTGTGGATTGCCATTGGCTTAATGTTGCCTTTTTATTAATTTGCTTTACTATTTCTCTGTCTTTGAATTTTTTTGTTTTTTTATTTTTAATTTATTAATATTTTTAATTTTATTTTTTTTGATATGGGGTCTCACTCTGTCACCCAGGCTGGAGTGCAGTGGCGCAACCTTGGCTCACTACAACCTTTGCCTTCTGGGTTCAAGCCTCCCGAAGAGATGGGATTACAGGTGCCCACCACCACGCCTGGCTAATTTTTGTATTTTTAGTAGAGAGAGCGTTTCACCATGTTGGCTAGGCTGGTTTCAATCTCCTGACCTCTGGTGATCCACCTGCCTCTGCCTCCCAAAGTGCTGGGATTATAGGGGTGAGCCACCACACCTGGCCTGCAGATTAAAAAAAATAATAAATTTAGCTTAAGGTGGATATGTGTAGTGGTTTCTTATTAAAAAAAATTGAATTAAATTAGAAATGTGTTTTGTAATAATACGTAGTCTAATTAAATTTATAAATTTGTTATTTTACTTTTCATTTTGGTAGGCTGTGAGAGGACAAGATTTCTAGGGAAAAAAAATGTTCATATGTGTATTGAATGATATACTGGAAAGACAAAGTAACAATTTTTGTGAGAAGAAAAAGATAAGTTTCATAGTGGAAATTCTTTAGCTCTGGAAAGCTTTAATTTTTTTTAGAGTCTTTTAATTGTGGTGGTTCATGCTCTTGAGTTAAGGCTAATTTTACTTTTTTTCCATCTTATCAAACTTGGTTAAATAATTTTTATGAAAAGTTTTCTTTTAGTAATAAGGTACAGTTATTTCAACTTCCTGATTATGACTTTTCTTGCCTTCTCTCAGTTGTCATTTAACATGTTTTTAATACTAGTTGGAGAGGTTTTTGGTGTTTTTTTTTTTTTTTTTTTTTTTTTTTTTTTTTTTTTTTTGAGATGGAGTCTTGCTCTTTTGCCCAGACTGGTGTGCAGTGGTGCGATCACGGCTCACTGCTGCCTCCACCTCCTGGGTTCAAGTGATTCTCCTGCCTCAGCCTTCCAAGTAGCTGGAATTATAGGCATGCGCCACCATCCCCAGCTAATTTTTGTATTTTTAGTAAAGACAGGTTTTGCCATGTTGGCCAGGCTGGTCTCAATCTCCTGACCTCTGGTGATCCACCTGCCTCTGCCTCCCAAAGTGCTGGGATTACAGGTGCCCACCCACCTCAGCCTCCCAAAGTGCTGGGATTACAGGCTTGAGCCACTGCGCCAGGCAAGTTAGGGAGGTTTGATTTGGAATTCTTTTGTTTGTTTGGAGAAGCTCTGTCCTTAACACATTTTAGTGAGTTAGTCAAATTATTCTTATTACTTACCAAATTTAAGGCTTGTCTTTGAAGTTTTATGAAGTTGTGAACTGAAATAAATGATTTAATTTTTGACATATAGGTACCACTTAATGGGCAAGTTTATGAACTTTTAACTGTCTTCATGGACTGGATTTCGGATCATCATCTTAGCAAAGTGAAACATGAAGAATCTGGAATGGATGGTAAAAAACCACAACTCAAATTTGCTTCCCAGAGAAATGATATTCAGGAGAAGTGTGTAAAGGTGTGTTTTTTAATTTGAAATATGTGATTCAGAATATATGAAGATTAAAAAAGGAAAAGCCAGGGCCAGGCACAGTGGCTCACGCCTGTAATCCCATCACTTTGGGAGTTCGAGGTGGGCAGATCCCCTGAGGTGAGGAGTTTAAGACCAGCCTGGGCAACATGGTGCAACCCCGTCTCTACTAAAAATACAAAAAATAGATGGGCATTATGGCACGTGCCTGTAATCTGGTGAAAATGTATCCTAATTGACGCTTTGTTGGAAAATCTTTATTATGGTAAAATATACATAACTTAAAATTTACCAATGGCATTAAGTGTAATCACACTGTTGTGTAACCATCATCACTATCCATCCCCAAAACTTTTGCAAAATGCCAAAATGAATTGTGACATATATAATTCACTTTTTTTTTTTTGAGATGGAATCTTGCTTTGTTGCCCAGGCTGGAGTGCAGTGGCGTGATCTTGGCTCACTGCAAGCTCTGCCTCCCAGGTTCATGCCATTCTCCTGCCTCAGCCTCCCGAGTAGCTGGGACTACAGGCGCCTGCCACCATGCCTGGCTAATTTTTTTTTTTTTTTTTTTTTGTATTTTTAGTAGAGATGGGATTTCATTGTGTTAGCCAGGATGGTCTCGATCTCCTCCCTCATTATCCTGTGACATATATAATTCACCAGAATTCATAATATTCAATCTATTAAATATTAAATAACAACCCATAGTTAAATCCTCTTGAAAGAAAACATACAGATAAATCTTTGTGGCTCTGGATTTAGCAAAGTTTTCTTAAACATGATGCAAAACATACAAGCAATGAAAAAAGCATAAATTGGACTTTATAAAAATGTAAAACCTTTATGCTTCAAAGGATACTATCAAGAAAGTCAACAGACAACTACTGAATGGAGAAAATATTTTCAAATCACATATTGGATAAGGTACATCCATCTTGAATATTTAAAAACAAAACCTCCTACAAAAACCTCAGTAATAAAAAAGATAACTCAATTAAAAATGCTCAATGGATTTAAATAGACACTTACCTATAAAAGATATCCAAACGGTCAATAAGCACATGAAATGATGCTCAACATTAGTCATCAGGGAAACATGAATGAAAACCATAATGATTGACCACTTTATACTCCCTGAGATGACAAAAATTTTAAATCCGTATGTTTTGACCATGATATAAAGAAATCAAAACTCCTGCAGACTGCTGGCAGGACTGAACAACTGTTGAATCACTTTGACAAACAGTCTGGCAGTTTAGCAGTTCCACTCTTAGGTATGTAGTCAAGAAAAATGAAAAAATATGTGCATACAAAAATTTGTAGATAAATGTTCATAGCAACACTATTCATAACAGCCAACAAATGGAAACAACCCAAATGTCTATCAAATGATATGGGTAAATAAAATGTTATATCTATATTATAGAATATTATTTGGTAATAAAAAGGAATTAAGTATTGACACATGTGACAACATGAGTGAATTTCATAAACATAATAAATGAGTCAGCCACGGAACACTACATATTGTATGAATCTGTTTATATGAAAAGTCCAGAAAAGAAAATCTATAAAGACAGAAAGCAGATTAGCGGTTGCCTAGGACTGGAATTGCTGAATAAAGGTTTGGGCAACTGCTAATGGGTTGGATTTTTTTTGGAGAGGAAAGATAAAATGTTCTAAAACTGATTAAGGCGATGGTTGCACAACTCTGTGAATACAGAAAAAAAACCCACTGAATTGCACAGTTAAAATGCTACTTGTATAGGATGTGAATTATATCTCAATAAAGCTGTTACCAAAAATAAAAAAAAAAACCCACCACCAGAACAAAAACAAGATATAATCAGGCCTGCTTGGTGCTCTTGGTCTTTGTGTCTCCTAAGTCTCTTTAAGCCTCCCACCTCCCTATTATTTACGCTATCAACTTGTTGAAGAGTCTAGGTCAGTTAATTATCTCACAATCCTAATTTATTTGCATGATTCCTTGTGTTACTATGTAACTTGTTTTCTGGCAGGAATACTTTATAGGTAATTCTGTGTACTGTATCTTCCATACATATGTCTAGTTCCATGTGAAAGAGTTCCCTCTGAAACAACTCAATTTCATACTTTACCAATTTTTAATCTTACACAGTCATGCACTTCATAACATTCAGTCAACTGACCACATATAACAATGCTGGTCCCATGAGATTATAATGCAGCTAAAAATTCCTATCGGCGGAGCTTGCAGTGAGCCGAGATCGCGCCACTGCGCTCCAGCCAGGGCAACAGAGCGAGACTCCATCTCAAAAAAAAAAAAAAAAAAAATCCTATGACCTAGTGATGTTGTAGCTGTTATAATGTCATAGGGCAGGCAGTAAGTTATTCATATGTTTGTGACAATGCTGGTGTAAAAAACTACTGTGCTACAAGTAGTGATAAAAGTATAACACATACAATTATGTACAGTACATACTACTTGATAAAGATAATAAACGGCTATGTTACTGGTTACATATTTGCTACACTATACTTTTTATCGTTATTTTAGATGTACTCCTTACAGTTATTGAAAAAAAAAAAAAAAAAAAAAAAAAAAAAAAAAAAAAAAAAAAAAAATCCTATGACCTAGTGATGTTGTAGCTGTTATAATGTCATAGGGCAGGCAGTAAGTTATTCATATGTTTGTGACAATGCTGGTGTAAAAAACTACTGTGCTACAAGTAGTGATAAAAGTATAACACATACAATTATGTACAGTACATACTACTTGATAAAGATAATAAACGGCTATGTTACTGGTTACATATTTGCTACACTATACTTTTTATCGTTATTTTAGATGTACTCCTTACAGTTATTGAAAAAAAAAAAAAAAAAAAAAAAAAAAAAAAAAAAAAAAAAAAAAAAAAAAAAAAAAAAAAAAAAAAAAAAAAAAAAAAAAAAAAAAAAAAAAAAAAAAAAAAAAAAAAAAAAAAAAAAAAAAAAAAAAAAAAAAAAAAAAAAAAAAAAATTTTTTTCTAAATTTAGTGTAGTCTCAGTGCATACTGTTTATAAAGCTTACTGTAGCCTGCATGTCTTAAACTTCCTACACTCACTCACTACTCACTCACTGACTCTCCCAGAGCAACTTCCAGTCCTGTAAGCTCCATTCATGGTAAGTGCTCTATTCAGGTGTACCCCCACCCCCACCCCCTTTTTTTTTTTTGAGACAGTCTCACTCTGTGGCCCAGGCTGGAGTGCAGTGGCATGATCTTGGCTTACTGCAACCTCTGCCTCCAGGGTTAAAGCAATTCTCTTGCCTCAGCATCCCGAGTAGTTGGGATTACAGATGCCTGCCACCACGCCCGGCTAATTTCTGTATTTTTAGTAAAAACAGGGTTTCACCATATTGGCCAGGCTGGTCTTGAACTCCTGACCTCAGGTAATCGCCTGCCTTGGCCTCCCAAAGTGCTGGGATTACGGGCATGAGCCACTGAGCTTGGCCCAGGTGCACCCTTTTTTATCTGTTATATTGTATCTTTACTGAACATTTTCTATGTTTAGATACACAAATACTTCACATTGTGTTACAACTGCCTAAGATATTCAGCATAGCAGATGCTGTACAGGATCATAGCCTAGGAACAACCGGCTACCTAACATAGCCTAGGCTGGTAGTAGGCTATATCACCTAGGGTTATGTAAATACACTCTACAATGTTTGCATAAAAAGTCACCTAACAATACATTTCTCAGAATGTGGTCCCATTGTTAAGCAACACATGACTGTACTGTTGAATTCAGTTTGCTACTATTTTGTTGAGGATTTTTGCATCAATATTTATCAAGGTATTAGTCAATAGTTTTTTATTGCGCCTTTGTCTAGCTTTGGTATCAGGGTAATGCAGGCCCCACAGAATAAGTTTGGAAGTGTTAACTCCCTTTCAATTTTTTCGAATATGAAGAGGATGGGTGTTAATTCTTCTTCAAATGTTTGGTAGAATTCTAAAGTGAAGCTCTCTGGCTTTTCATTGTTGGGAGGTTTTTTTTTTTTTGTAATTAGTGATTCAATTTCCTTACTAATCATCGGCCTTTTCAGATTTTCTATTTCATCAGGATTCAGTCTTGGAAAGCTGTGTTTTTATAGGAACTTATTCATTTCTTCTATGTGATGCTATCTGTTGGCATGTAATTGTTGATAACATTGTCTTATAATCCTTTTTATTTCTGTGGCATTGCTTGCAAGATCCCTTCTTTCCTTTCTAATTTGAGTTATTCCAGTCTTCTTTCTCCCTTCATCTAGCTAGCGGTTTGTCAATTTTGTTGATACTTTCAAAGATCCAAATCACAGCCAGGCTGTTGTTTTGATTTTGATCTCTCTTCCCTTTTAATGTAAGCATCTACAGCTACAAACTTCCCTCGTAACACTGCATCCTATACATTTTGGTATGATGTATTTTTTTGTTTCAAGGTATTTGCCAATTTCCCTTGGGATTTCTTCTTTGACCCAATGGTTGCTGTAGAGTGAGTTTTTAAATTTTCACATACTTGTGGATTTTATAGTTATCCTTCCTTGGTTTGAGGTTTCACTTCATTGTGATCAGAAATTTTGTAATGATGTCAATCTTTGAAAATTTATTAAGACTTGTTTTGTGGCCAAACACATAGTTTATCTGGAGAATGTTCCATGTACACTTGAGAAGAATGCATCATCTGCTGTTTTTGGGTACAGTGTTCTGTGTATGTCTGACAGATCGAGTTAATTTATTATGTTGTTCAAGCCCTCCATTTCCTTATATTCTGTCTGGTTATTCTATCTATTTCTGAAAGTGGGGTATTGAAGTTTCCTAGTATTATTATGTTACTATTTCTTCAATTCTGTCAATGTTTGCTTCATATTATTTTAGAAGTCTGATGTTTCAGGGCATAAATATTTCTCATTTATATCTTCTTGGTGAATTTACTTTTATCATTTATATAGTATCCTTCTTTGTCTCTTGTAACAGTTTTTGACATAAAGTATATTTTGTCTTATATTAGTATTACTACTATTCTTTTCTGGAGACCATTGACAAGGATTGTCTTTTTCCATCCTTTCATTTTCAGCTGATACGTGTCTTTAGATCTAAAATGAGTCCCTTGTAGACAGCATACAGTTGGGTGCTGGCTGTTTAAATTCAATCAGCCACTCTAGTTAGTTTTTTGATTTCATCCATTTGCATTTAAAGTAATTACTGATAAAGGAAGGACATACTTTTTTTTTTTTTTTTTTTGAGACAAAGTTTCGCTCTTGTTGCCCATGCTGGAGCGCAATGGCACGATATCAGCTCACTGCAACCTCTGCCTCCCAGGTTCAAGCAATTCTCCCGCCTCAGCCTCCGGAGTAGCTGGGATTACAGGCACCCGCCACCACGCCTGGCTAATTTTTGTATTTTTAGTAGGGATGGGGTTTCACCATGTTGACCAGGCTGGTCTTGAACTTCTGACCTCAGATGATCCACCTGCCTCAGCCTCCCAAAGTACTGGGATTACAGGCATGAGGCAATCAAGACCCAGCCAGGAAGGACATACTATTACCATTTTATTAATTTTTTCTGTATGTTTTGTAGCTTTTTTGTCCCTCCTTTCCTCTCTTACTGCCTTTGGGTTTCACTGATTTTTGTGTGTGTTACACGCTTAGATTCCCTTTTCATTTGCTTTTGTGTATAGTCTTAAGTATTTTCTTTGCAACCAATTACATAAAACATCTTAAAGTTATAACTATTTTACATCAATAATGTCAACTAAATATAATAACTCTGCACCATCATGGCTCCACATTCCCACTTTATGTTACTGATGTCACTAATTCTATCTTTTTTTTTTGAGATGGAGTCTCACCCTGTCGCCCAGGCTGGAGTGCAATGGCACGATATCAGCTCACTGCAACCTCTGCCTCCCAGGTTCAAGAAATTCTCCTGCCTCAGCCTCAAAAGTAGCTGGGATTACAGGCACGTACGACCATGCCTGGCTAATTTTTATACTTTTAGTAAAGATGGGGTTTCACCATGTTGACCAGGCTGGTCTTGAACTTCTGACCTCAGATGATCCACCTGCCTCAGCCTCCCAAAGTACTGGGATTACAGGCATGAGGCACCAACCAGGAAGGACATACTTTTTTTTTTTTTGTAATTAGTGATTCAATTTCCTTACTAATCATCGGCCTTTTCAGATTTTCTATTTCATCAGGATTCAGTCTTGGAAAGCTGTGTTTTTATAGGAACTTATTCATTTCTTCTATGTGATGCTATCTGTTGGCATGTAATTGTTGATAACATTGTCTTATAATCCTTTTTATTTCTGTGGCATTGCTTGCAAGATCCCTTCTTTCCTTTCTAATTTGAGTTATTCCAGTCTTCTTTCTCCCTTCATCTAGCTAGCGGTTTGTCAATTTTGTTGATACTTTCAAAGACCCAAATCACAGCCAGGCTGTTGTTTTGATTTCATCCATTTGCATTTAAAGTAATTACTGATAAAGGAAGGACATACTTTTTTTTTTTTTTTTGTAATTAGTGATTCAATTTCCTTACTAATCATCGGCCTTTTCAGATTTTCTATTTCATCAGGATTCAGTCTTGGAAAGCTGTGTTTTTATAGGAACTTATTCATTTCTTCTATGTGATGCTATCTGTTGGCATGTAATTGTTGATAACATTGTCTTATAATCCTTTTTATTTCTGTGGCATTGCTTGCAAGATCCCTTCTTTCCTTTCTAATTTGAGTTATTCCAGTCTTCTTTCTCCCTTCATCTAGCTAGCGGTTTGTCAATTTTGTTGATACTTTCAAAGACCCAAATCACAGCCAGGCTGTTGATTTTGATTTTGATCTCTCTTCCTTTTTAATGTAAGCATCTACAGCTACAAACTTCCCTCTTAACAGTGCATCCTATAAATTTTGGTATGACGTATTTTTTTATTTTTTTGTATTTTTAGTAGGGATGGGGTTTCACCATGTTGACCAGGCTGGTCTTGAACTTCTGACCTCAGATGATCCACCTGCCTCAGCCTCCCAAAGTACTGGGATTACAGGCATGAGGCACCGCACCCAGCCAGGAAGGACATACTATTATTTTGTTAATTTTTTCTGTATGTTTTGTAGCTTTTTTGTCCCTCCTTTCCTCTCTTACTGCCTTTGGGTTTCACTGATTTTTGTGTGTGTTACACGCTTAGATTCCCTTTTCATTTGCTTTTGTGTATAGTCTATAAGTATTTTCTTTGCAACCAATTACATAAAACATCTTAAAGTTATAACTATTTTACATCAATAATGTCAACTAAATATAATAACTCTGCACCATCATGGCTCCACATTCCCACTTTATGTTACTGATGTCACTAATTCTATCTTTTTTTTTTTGAGATGGAGTCTCACCCTGTCGCCCAGGCTGGAGTGCAATGGCACGATATCAGCTCACTGCAACCTCTGCCTCCCAGGTTCAAGAAATTCTCCTGCCTCAGCCTCCAAAAGTGCTGGGATTACAGGCACGTACGACCATGCCTGGCTAATTTTTATACTTTTAGTAAAGATGGGGTTTCACCATGTTGGCCAGGCTGGTCTCAAACTCCTGACATCAGGTGATCCACCTACCTTAGCCTCCTAAAGTGCTGGGATTACAGGCGTGAGCCACTGCACCTGGCCACAAATTATATCTTTATATGTTGTATTAACCCCTAACATAGACTTACAGTTTTTTTTTTTTTTTTTTTTTTTTTTTTTGCACTTTGAATGTATCATCCCACTGCCTGTTGGCCTGCAAGGTTTCTGCTGAGAAATCTGCTGAAATTCTTATAGAATTCCCTTGAACGTGACCAGCTGCTTTTCTCTTGTCAATTTAAAGATTCTCTTTGTATTTTACTTTTGACAATTTGATTATAATATATCTTAGAGGGGGTGTCTTTGGAATTGTCCTCTCTGGTGTTCCTTGAGCTTCTTGAATTTGTATGCCCATTTCTTTCCTCAAAAAAAAAAAAAAAAAAAAAAAAAAAAAAAAAAAAAAAAAAAAAAAAAAAAAAAAAAAAAAAAAAAAAAAAAAAAAAAAAAAAAAAAAAAAAAAAAAAAAAAAAAAAAAAAAAAAAAAAAAAAAAAAAAAAAAAAAAAAAAAAAAAAAAAAAAAAAAAAAAAAAAAAAAAAAAAAAAAAAAAAAAAAAAAAAAAAAAAAAAAAAAAAAAAAAAAAAAAAAAAAAAAAAAAAAAAAAAAAAAAAAAAAAAAAAAAAAAAAAAAAAAAAAAAAAAAAAAAAAAAAAAAAAAAAAAAAAAAAAAAAAAAAAAAAAAAAAAAAAAAAAAAAAAAAAAAAAAAAAAAAAAAAAAAAAAAAAAAAAAAAAAAAAAAAAAAAAAAAAAAAAAAAAAAAAAAAAAAAAAAAAAAAAAAAAAAAAAAAAAAAAAAAAAAAAAAAAAAAAAAAAAAAAAAAAAAAAAAAAAAAAAAAAAAAAAAAAAAAAAAAAAAAAAAAAAAAAAAAAAAAAAAAAAAAAAAAAAAAAAAAAAAAAAAAAAAAAAAAAAAAAAAAAAAAAAAAAAAAAAAAAAAAAAAAAAAAAAAAAAAAAAAAAAAAAAAAAAAAAAAAAAAAAAAAAAAAAAAAAAAAAAAAAAAAAAAAAAAAAAAAAAAAAAAAAAAAAAAAAAAAAAAAAAAAAAAAAAAAAAAAAAAAAAAAAAAAAAAAAAAAAAAAAAAAAAAAAAAAAAAAAAAAAAAAAAAAAAAAAAAAAAAAAAAAAAAAAAAAAAAAAAAAAAAAAAAAAAAAAAAAAAAAAAAAAAAAAAAAAAAAAAAAAAAAAAAAAAAAAAAAAAAAAAAAAAAAAAAAAAAAAAAAAAAAAAAAAAAAAAAAAAAAAAAAAAAAAAAAAAAAAAAAAAAAAAAAAAAAAAAAAATAAAAAAAAAAAAAAAAAAAAAAAAAAAAAAAAAAAAAAAAAAAAAAAAAAAAAAGCATACTCAAGTCTGCTGTTGACTTTTATAGTTCAGATATTGTATTTTTCAGCTCCAGAATTTATTTGGTTCTTTCTTATAATTTGTATCTTCTAGTTTATACTGTCACTTTGTTCTTGCATCATTTTCCTGACTTTGCTTAGTTTTTTGTGTTCTCTTTCAGTTTTTAAATTATTGGTTACAGTTTTTAAATCATATATCACAAGGTTCAGAGATCTGCATTTCTTTAGGGTCAGTTTCTGAAGCTTTGTTTTCTTCTTTGATTTGATCAATGTCACTGTTCCTTTGTATGCCTTCTGGTCCTTTTTTAACGGGTATTTGGGCATTTGAAAAAACAGAAAACAAACACCTTCTGAGTCTTTACAACTGGCTTCATACAGGGAAACACATTCATGAATCAGCCCAGTTAGAGGTTTTGGGACCATCCAAATTTTTCTGAGACACATGTCTTCTCTGGGCTTCTATGTGTGTTTCTGACAGTCTTGATTTCCCTAGCAACTTATTGCTGTTTCCTCTCAGAAACCCATAATCGCTGTGTCCCTCAGACCTCTTTCAGCAGAAGTGCAGATCTCCGCAGCTCTTACATGCTGCGGCAATCACTTCTGTTTCCTGCTGCTTCCAAACTATGCTACTATTCCCTTCAGCACTCTGAGTGAGATGAGATGCAAACCAGTCCTGTGGGCAGACATTGGATAAGCGAAAATATTGAACATGCAGTCCATTATTTTGTTTCTATCCCAAGGGAGAAGGTGGGGGACAGGAAATTTCCTCCTGGTTGCACTGCACTATACTGGCAGGGGAACATACATGCAAAATGCCACAGACTTTTCCACTCCTTTTGAAGGAGTCCCTTCTTTTTAATGTTTTAGCCTGAGTGCTGCAGCTTCTCAACTGATCTCTACAATTCTCACTAACATGTCCTTGTCATTACATTGAAATTAACTTGGTGTTTCCATGGAGGAATAAGGGCCTCAAACTTCCTACTCCAACATGTTGATGACATTAGTCCTATAGCCAAATTTTACAATCATTAGTTGTAACACATAGTACCTTCCACTTCAGGTTGTACTGAATTTTTCTATCTCAATTTCTTTGATAATATTCCACCCTTATGTTACTGAATCACACAAGAAAATCAGTCTTATAATGTATACCCAGTGTATCAAATTTACTCGTCAATGGCTTTAGGTGTTTTTAAATATTAAATCCATACTTAAGTTATAACTGTGATCAAATATACAAAAAAAAAACTGTCAGAAGTTTCCAAAGGTAATTTCTGAAGAGATTACTTTGCTAAAATATTTTGAGTTATACTAGTATTCTTAGAATAAATATAATGCTTGCCCAAGTGGTTAATAGAGTCCTATCACAAAAAAAAAGATTTTAAGATAAGGTTACGTTATTTAAAATTACAAATTTTACATCTTCCTAAAGAGATGTGAATACCTGCTTGTGATGGCCACAAGTATTTAATTAGTTAATCTGGTACTACTTACTCTTCTATTATTATATTTAAAAGCTTATTTATACACCTTAAAATTGTTCTACCTTTATTAATATATAGTAATTAAGTTAAAAACAATATTTTAACTGAAAGGATCTAGGCTTAACAGAAACTGTAAATCCTGAACATGTCAACAGACAACTTTTTATTTACAGATGTTAAAATGAATCCTGAGAAATACATGTGCTAAATATTATTCTCTTGTGTTATTAGACTAATATAAAAACACAGTATTACATGATCCCGATTCCATTATTTTTCTTCAGAAGGGGTCTTACTCTGTTGCCCAGGCTGGAGTACAGTGGCTCACGCCTGTAATCCCAGCACTTTGGGATGCCGAGGCAGGCAGATCACTTGAGGCCAGGAGTTCAAGACCAGCCTGACCAACATGGAGAAACTCTCTCTCTACTAAAAATACAAAAATTAGCTGGGCATGGTGGCGCTAACACCTGTAATCCCAGCACTTTGGGAGGCTGAGGCAGGAGAATCACTGATGATCTTAAATGTTGAAAGGACAAATTGTAAAAAGTGATTTTGCAAAGAGTTCACAGTTCCCTACTACTGCCACACTATGAATAAGGACCATTGTTACTTTTTTTTGTAGAGATGGGGTGTCACCATGTTGCTGAAGCTGATCTCAATTTAATACTGCAGGCCTTCCTAACTGGCAGTTACTTCTAAAATAAGGCTAGATTTAGGGAAATAATTGATGTAGGTACTAAGAGACAAAATTCTAAGAAAAGGTGTATTTGTGTCCTATTGCTGCCATAACAAATACCACAAACTTAACATTTAAACAACACAAATTCATTATTTTACACTTCTGTAGGTTCAGAAGTCTAAAATGGGTCTCAGCCAGCCAAAATCAACATATATACAGAGCTGTGTTCCTTTCTGGAGGCTAAGGGAGGATCCATTTCCTTGCTTATTCAAGTTGCATGTAGAATCCAGTGGATAATCCCTCATTATCCACTCATCCATGGATGAGCATTTACGTTGTGTCCACCTTTTTATTATGTATAATCTTGCTATAAACTTGGTGTTTAAATATCTGTTCAAGCCTCTGCTTTCAATTATTTTGAGTATATATCCAGAAGTAAAACTGCATAAGGTAATTCTGTTTTAAGTTTTTGAAGAATCACCATACTGTCTTCCACAGCAGCTGCATTTTACATTCCTATCACCAGTAAACAAGGATTCCACTTTCTGAATTACAGCAAAACTCCATCTCAAAAAAAAAAAAACAAAAACAAAAAAAACAAAGGCAGCTTGGGAAGGAAGCCAGAAAATGTTCTTCATTGTGACATTTTGGCCAGGACAACTTGGCCAGGTGCAGTGGCTCACGCCTGTAATCCCAGCACTTTGGGATGCCGAGGCAGGCAGATCACTTGAGGCCAGGAGTTCAAGACCAGCCTGACCAACATGGAGAAACTCTCTCTCTACTAAAAATACAAAAATTAGTCAGGCGTGGTGGTGCACACCTGTAATCCCAGCTACTCATGGGGCTGAGGCGCCAGAATCGCTTAAACCTGGAGGCAGAAGTTTCAGTGAGCCAAGATCATACTGCACTTGCACTCCAGCCTGAGTTATAGAGCGCGACTGTCTCAAAAAAAAAAAAAAAAAAAAAAAAAAAAAAAAAAAAAAAAAAAAAAAAAAAAAAAAAAAAAAAAAAAAAAAAAAAAAAAAAAAAAAAAAAAAAAAAAAAAAAAAAAAAAAAAAAAAAAAAAAAAAAAAAAAAAAAAAAAAAAAAAAAAAAAAAAAAAAAAAAAAAAAAAAAAAAAAAAAAAAAAAAAAAAAAAAAAAAAAAAAAAAAAAAAAAAAAAAAAAAAAAAAAAAAAAAAAAAAAAAAAAAAAAAAAAAAAAAAAAAAAAAAAAAAAAAAAAAAAAAAAAAAAAAAATTTTTTTTTTTTTGTATATGTAGTAGAGATGGGGTTTCACCATGTTGACCAGGCTGATCTTGATCTTCTGACTTCAGGTGATCCACCCTCCTCGGCCTCCCAAAGTGCTGGGATTACAGGTGTACACCACCACACCTGGCCAGAATTTGTATTTCTTTTTTTTTTTTTGAGACAGAGTTTCACTCTTGTTGCCCAGGCTGGAGTGCAGTGCTGCAATCTCAGCTCCCTGCAACCTCCGCCTCCTGGGTTCAAGCAGTTCTCCTGCCTCAGCCTCCCGAGTAGCTGGGATTACAGGTGTACACCACCACACCTGGCTAATTTTTATATTAGTAGAGATGGGGTTTCACCAGGTTGGCCTGGCTGGTCTACTCTGACCTCAAGTGATCCGCCTGCCTGAGCCTCCCAAAGTGCTGAGATTACAGGCATGA
The DNA here is from genome assembly GCA_023748175.1 of Hoolock leuconedys. Classification (NCBI taxonomy): domain Eukaryota; kingdom Metazoa; phylum Chordata; class Mammalia; order Primates; family Hylobatidae; genus Hoolock; species Hoolock leuconedys. The sequence continues at coordinate 99,623 of JAKGGE010001396.1, forward strand.
CCCACCACACCTGGCCAGAATTTGTATTTCTTTTTTTTTTTTTTTTTTTTTTGAGACAGAGTTTCACTCTTGTTGCCCAGGCTGGAGTGCAGTGCTGCAATCTCAGCTCCCTGCAACCTCCGCCTCCTGGGTTCAAGCAGTTCTCCTGCCTCAGCCTCCCAAGTAGCTGAGATTACAGGCATGACCCACCACACCTGGCCAGAATTTGTATTTCTTTTTTTTTTTTTTTTTTTTTGAGACAGAGTTTCACTCTTGTTGCCCAGGCTGGAGTGCAGTGCTGCAATCTCAGCTCCCTGCAACCTCCGCCTCCTGGGTTCAAGCAGTTCTCCTGCCTCAGCCTCCCAAGTAGCTGGGATTACAGGTGTACACCACCACACCTGGCCAGAATTTGTATTTCTTTCTTTTTTTTTTTTTTTTTTTTGAGACAGAGTTTCACTCTTGTTGCCCAGGCTGGAGTGCAGTGGCTGCAATCTCAGCTCCCTGCAACCTCCGCCTCCTGGGTTCAAGCAGTTCTCCTGCCTCAGCCTCCCGAGTAGCTGGGATTACAGGCATGACCCACCACACCTGGCCAGAATTTGTATTTCTTTCTTTTTTTTTTTTTTTTTTTTTTTGAGACAGAGTTTCACTCTTGTTGCCCAGGCTGGAGTGCAGTGCTGCAATCTCAGCTCCCTGCAACCTCCGCCTCCTGGGTTCAAGCAGTTCTCCTGCCTCAGCCTCCCGAGTAGCTAGGATTACAGGCATGCGCCACCAACCCCAGCTAATTTTGTATTTTTAGTAGAGACGGGGTTTCTCTGTGTTTGTCAGGCTGGTCTGGAACTCCTGACCCCGAATTTGTATTTCTAACAGGTTCCCAAGTGATGCTCTTCCTGTAGTTTTAGGGACCACAATTTGAGAACCACTGGTATAGATAAATTATATCCTAAGATAAGAAAATATATGGAAAAGCCTTGTAGAAGTGACTGCTAAAAGTTAAGCTTTGAAGGATGGTAGGTATTTGTGAGACAGACACCTAGTAGTTGAAGGAGGAGACACAAGCTGCCTTAGTCATGACATGTATCTGTTACAGGGTATGGGTGAGGTATGATGTGAGGAAAGTTGCAGTGAGCTGGAAGTGGAGTCACCTGCTGTTCTAGAACTCTGCTGGCAAGTTTGAATGTCATCCCACAGATAAGAGGGAGACAGGAAATGGTTTTAAGCAAGGGATCTATATTTTACCATGGAGAAACCTTAAATGCACATTGCTAAGTGAAAGAAGCCAGCCTGAAAAGGCTACATACTATATGATTCCAACTATAATGACATTTTGGAAAAAGCAAAAACTGGAGTAAAAAGATCAGTAGCTGCCAGGGTTTCTGAGAAAGAGGAGAGGAGCCCAGACAATGTTTAGGACAGTGAAATTATTTCCTGTGATATATGGTAGATACATGTCATTATATGTTGTCAAAATCTGTAGACTATACAACAGAGTGAATCCTAATGTAAACTATAGACTTTAGTTAATCATAGTGTGTCAGTGTTAACAGTTGTAACAAATGTACCACACTAGTAAAGATGTTAATAATGGAAGGCACTGGCAGGTGGGAGTAGGACAGGGGGCATGTAAGCATTCTTAACTTCCTACTCAATACACTCAGAAACCTAGAACTGCTCTTTAAAAACAAGGTCTGTTAGTTTAAAAGTAAATAGGAAGTAGAGATAGAGTAGGCAAGTTTTCAAAGAGCTTGGCAGGAACCTCAAAGAAGACAATGCCAGATGAATTTAGTGAAGTCTGTTTTTTCTTAAGCTATGGGAATGTTTATAGTCCATGACAAAGGTCAGCAAACCTTTTCTGTAAAAGGACAAATGATAAATATTTTAGGTTTTGCAGGCCAAAAAGCAAAGTGAAAGATACCAGTACTTACATAATAAGAAACGAAACAAATTTTCACAAATTTTTTTGTTGACAAAATCAAAATTTAATGTGGAGTAAACTTTTTTTTTTTTTTTGAGACGGAATCTTGCTTTGTTGCCCAGGCTGGAGTGCAGTGGCATGATCTCGGCTCACTGCAAGCTCTGCCTCCCGGGTTCATGCCATTCTCCTGCCTCAGCCTCCCAAGTAGCTGGGATTACACAGAATTTGTATTTCTTTTTTTTTTTTTGAGACAGAGTTTCACTCTTGTTGCCCAGGCTGGAGTGCAATGGCGTGATCTCGGCTCACTGCAAGCTCTGCCTCCTGGGTTCAAGCAGTTCTCCTGCCTCAGCCTCCCAAGTAGCTGGGATTACAGGCATGCCCCACCACACCTGGCTAATTTCAGAATTTGTATTTCTAACAGGTTCCCAAGTGATGCTCTTCCTGTAGTTTTAGGGACCACAATTTGAGAACCACTGGTATAGATAAATTATATCCTAAGATAAGAAGATATATGGAAAAGCTTTGTAGAAGTGACTGCTAAAAGTTAAGCTTTGAAGGATGGTAGGTATTTGTGAGACAGACACCTAGTAGTTGAAGGAGGAGACACAAGCTGCCTTAGTCATGACATGTATCTATTACAGGGTATGGGTGAGGTATGATATGAGGAAAGTTGCAGTGAGCTGGAGTGCAGTGGCGTGATCTCGGCTCACTGCAAGCTCTGCCTCCTGGAGTAGCTGGGATTACAGGCATGACCCACCACACCTGGCTAATTTTTTTTTTTTTTTTTATTTTTAGTAGAGACGGAGTTTCACTGTGTTAGCCAGGATGGTCTCGATCTCCTGATCTCATGATCCGCCTGCCTCGGCCTCCCAAAGTGCTGGGATTACAGGCATGAGCCACCAGGCCTGGCCTGAAAATGTCTTTTTATACACTAAGTATTGTCAAATAATTGACATCAATCCATGAGCATATGATTTTGTTTCACTATGGTAAAATATGCATAACTTAATATTTATCATTTTAGCCATTTATAAATGTACAATTTAGTGGGATTAAGTATATTTGCAATGCTGTACAACCATCATCACTATCAATTTCAAGAATATTTCATCATCTTCAAAATTTTTTTTTTTTTTTTTTTTGAGACAGAGTCTCACTCTGTCACACGAGCTGGAGTGCAGTGGCGTGATCTCGGCTTGCTGCAACCTCTGCCTCCCGAGTTCAAGCAATTCTCTTGCCTCAGCCTCCCAAGTAGCTGGGATTACAGGTGCCCACCACTCCCAGCTAATTTTTGCATTTTTAGTAGAGACAGACAGGGGTTTCACCATGTTGGCCAGGCTGGTATTGAACTGCTGACCTTAGGTGATCCACGCGCCTTGGCCTCCCAAAGTGCTGGGATTACAGGCATGAGCCACCATGCTTGGCCTGAAAATGTCTTTTTATACACTAAGTATTGTCAAATAATTGACATCAATCCATGAGCATATGATTTTGTTTCACTGTGGTAAAATATGCATAGCTTAATATTTTATCATTTTAGCCATTTATAAATGTACAATTTAGTGGGATTAAGTATATTTGCAATGCTGTACAACCATCATCACTATCAATTTCAAGAATTTTTCATCATCTGAAACAATTCTGTACCCATTTAACAATATCTTCCCATTCCTCCCTCCCCTATAGACCCTGGTAGTCTCTCGTCTACTTTCTATCTTTATGAATTTGCCTATTCTAAGTATCTCATATAAGTGGGACCGCAGACAGGCATATGACTTTGTCACTTGAAAAGCATTTACAGAATTCTATTTGATTCTTCTCTTCATATTTCTTTTTGTATATCACTGTATTGGAGATTAATCACTTCCAATTGAAGGTCAGTTGGCAGCTCCTCAATTGCAGTCAAATGGATCTTGAAATATGCAGATTGTTTTGCACTTGCATTGGGATTCAAATAATGCTGCTAGAACTGTAGTTTGGAGTCAGAAAACATATCTGCTGCAAATCTGTTGGAATGGAGATCTCATCTCTTTTTAAAATATCTGACAACAAAGGAAGTTTATGCAGCTTAACATTATGATTCAAACAGTTGTTGAAGTGACTACTGTAGTGTAAGTTTCATATATAAGCACTGTTTTGATTTGTAATTTCAGGTTGACTGTAGTAAGAAAAATGAACAATGTGCAGCAAAAGGTAATTTCCAAAACTGTTCAATGATTGAGTGCTGTTCTTATTCAGAAAATGTTCATCTCAGCTGTGAGCTCAAAAATTAAAAAAAAATTCACTGCCATGTGTTAGGGCCAGTAAGGATATTAATCCTCTATTTCTAATAAAAAAATTCATGGAACTGTTGATGGTTAAGTCCCCCAGAGCAAATGAAATTTACCACTGGTAACAGCGATATGATAACACATGATATATTCAAATATTTTTCAAAGTATTGGCTTACAGATAGTATAATGAATAACCATAGTTAAATACCTTACATATCACAAGATTTGTAAGTCTATTCAAGTAAGTCTTTTTCTGGTCCACCCATATAATTTCTCAAACTGTGATGAAAACATAAAAAATTTATTATCTTAATAATTTTTAAGTATACAGTTCATTAGTATATTCACATTGTCCTTCAACAGCCCTCCAGAAATATTTTATCTTGCAAAACTAAAACTCAGTACCCATTGTCTTTGTTTTGTGCTGTTACAACAGAATATCTGAGACTGGGCAATCTGTAAACAACAGAAATTTATTTCTCACAGTTCTGGCAGCTGGATGTCCAAGCATCTGATAGGGGCTTTCTTGCTGCATCCTCACATGGCACAGGGCAGAAGAGCAAAAACAGGATGAACGTTGTGTGCCCACCGGGTGGAAGAGCAGGAGAAAGGGAGCCTAGTCCCACACGCCTTTATTATAATGCCGTTAATCCGTTCATTAGGGCAGAGCTCTCCTGATGTAAACACTTCCCAATAGATCCCCACCTCTCAACACTGATGATTTGGGCATTAAGTTTCCAAAACATAAATTTTGAGGAACATATTCAAACCATAGCGCTTATTAAATAACAACTCCCCATTTCACCTACCCCCGCTCCTGATGACCATCATTCAATTTTCTGCTTCAATGAATTTGGCATTAGATTTCTCATATGGGTGGAATCATAATAGTATTTGCCTTTTTGTGACTGGCTTATTTCAGTTAGCATAATATCCATACGGTTCGTCCATGTTGTAGCATGTGACAGGATTTCCTTTTTAAGGTGGAACAATATTTGTTTATGCATGAATACCACGTATTGCTTATCTGTTCATTCGTTGATGGATATTTGGGCAGCTACCATGTCATGGCTATTGTAAATAGTGCTGATATGAATATGGGCTTGCAAATATCCCTTCAAGATCCTGTTTTCAATCCCTTTGGACATATACCCAGAAGTGGGATTGCAAGATCATTTGATAGTTCTATTTTCAATTTTTGAAGAACTACTATACTGTTCACCATAGTAAATTAATGCTGTAGGGATTTTGGTAGAGATTACATTGAATCTGTAGATCTCTTTGGGTAGCATGGACACCTTGCTAATACCAAGTTTTCTAACCCATGAACATGAAATTTCATTCTATTTATTTGTGTCTTTTAATTTTTTTATCACTGTTTTGTGGTTTTTAGTGTGTAAGTTTTTTACCTCCTTGCTTAGATTTATTCCTAAGTATTTTTATTCATTTTGATGCTATTTGTAAGTGGAACTGTTTTCCTAATTTCCTGTTTGGATTGTTCATTGTTAGTTTATGGAAACACAACTGATTTTTGAGTATTGATTTTGTATTCAGCAACTTTGCTGAATTTATGTATTCTAACTTTTTTTTAAATTGTGGAATCTTTAGGACTTTTGACCTAAGGATTGACATAAGGTCATGCCATCTGAGAAGAGAGATGATTTCACTTCTTCTCCAATTTGGATACTTTTTATTTCTTTTTCTTGCCCAGTTTCACTGGCTGGTACTATGGTGAACAGAAGTGGTGAGGGTGTGCATCCTTGTCTTGTTCCTGATTTTGGAGGAAAGGCTTTCATTCTTTTACCTTCATAGTGTAATCTGTGGGCTTTTTATATATAGCCTTTATTATATCGAGGTAGTTTCCCTCTATTAAGTTTGTTGAGTATTTTTATCATGAAAGGGCGTTGAATCTTGTTCAGTGCTTTTTCTTTGTCAGTTGAAATAATCGTGTGGATTTTGTCCTTCATTTTGTTAAAATGGTGTATTACACCAGTTTTTAAAAATGTTGAACCGTCCTTGCATTGCAAGAATAAATCTCACTTAGTCATGGTGTATAATCCCTTTTAATATACAGCCATGCACTGCATAATGATGTTTAAGACAATGGTAGACCGTATATATGACGGTGGTCCCATAATATCATAATGGAGCAAAGAAAAAAAGAATATACAAAGAAAACATTATAATGGAGCTGAAAATTTCCTGTCACTTTGTGACATCATAGCTGTCATAATATTGTAGCAAAACACATTACTCACATGTTTATGGTGATGCTGATGTAAACAAACCTGTGCTGCCAGTTACGTAAAAGAATAGCACACACAGTTATGTACAGTATATAATACTTGATCATAAACGGCCATGTTACTGGTTTATGTATTTACTATTTATTGTTATTTTAGAGTGTATCTCTGTCATCGATGCATGTCTTTATTAAAAAGTTGGGGGGAGAAGTTTATATAAAATTTTACTGAGATTATGACTGTAAGAGAATATATGGCTACCAAATTTTATTCCATAAAAATACTATTTAGACATTTCTCAACTTACGAGGCGTCTATAATTTTTTCGATTTTTTTTTTTTTTTTTAAGACACCAGAGTGGTCAGATGGTAGGAAGACAGGAGTCAAGGGGAAAGCACTGGGCAGACCCTTTATTGTGGTTTCCACATGAAAGGCAATGCAGGGCAGGCTGAATAAATAGGATTGGCTAGTTTGAATAATTTTGGCGGTACCAAGCTCTAGGGGTGGTCCCTAGTGACTCTGGTAAGATTACAGCAGAGAATATTACCTGCTGGGATACAAGGGCCAGACAGAAGGGGTCTGGCTCTGAATTGGTTAATTTGTCTGTCAGAGGCATACTCTAGGCTGAGCACTTTGCTGTATCTAATAATTGGCTGGTCCAGGGAGGGGCAATCTCTCCCCAACTGGAAAGATTTTTTAAGATGTCAAAACATCATAATATACGGAAAATTTTACAAAATACATATAAGTATATACACACAATATACTCATAATCATTAGTCTGGAGAATCTTTATACAGTTGACATAACCATTTTCCTGATTGCTATACAATTACTTCCAGGTTTATACTCTTATAAACAGTGTGGCAATAAATATCTTTGTACATGGCTTTTGGAGGGATCTTCTTAAATCGATTTTCTTAGGCTGGTATCTCAGAAGTGGGAATATTCTGTTAGAGCTTTATATATCTTTATGGTCCTGAAATCATTTAGCAAAATGATGTACTTTTGAAGCAAAGTTCATAGACATCCTTAAACAGTTAAATATTTTAATAAATTAGCATATTAAGATATGCATGCAATGTAGACATATAAAAAAGTAAATATTACTCCAGTTTCTGAAATCCAGCATTTTAAAAAATCCTTTCATATATCTTTTTCAGTATAAATTTATATAGATATAGTTTATATAAATGAGATTTTTATTCCATTTGCTTCCTTGTAAACATCTTTTTTCACTCCAGAATATGCCATGGCAATAAATATAAATCTAGGTTATCATTTTTAATGGTTACATATATACTGTAAATTTATTTAATCATTTAAGGTTCATAGATTATCTTTGTGTAGGTTAATCTCCTTAAACTAGATGTGCTGTTATTGCTGGATGAAAGAAAATGCACATATAAAAACTAAAATACATATTGCCAAATTGTATTGCATATAGTTTTAAAATGAAGGTTTTTTGTTGGAGAACTCTGTTTTGTTTTGTTTTTAAAGATAATTTTGGAAAATTGTGGTAATTGATTTCAGACATTTAAAAATACTGTGCCTTTATATTTATTTTCCATCATTTTATCTTTAGCTTTTGCCTCTGATGACAGAGCAGCTACAGTGGATGCCATTTGTGAATATCAAACTTCACGAGCCTTTTGTAAAATGTATATATTGGTCCCTAAGGCAGCTAGATGCTGGAGCACAGGTAATTGGTTAATAGGAATTTATCTATAAGTAATACTCCACCTAATATTACCTCTTGATCTTGTTTCACAATATCTGTTTTGAATATATTCTCTGTATTTCAGAATAATCTTCCCTATCTATGTCTTGCGGGGATTTTGATATGAATTGTGTTAAACCTGTATATCAATTTGAGAATAATTGACATCTTTCCTTTGTTGAGTCTTACAATTTATGAACATAAAATGTCTGTCCACTTATTTAGAACTTTGATTTATCAGTGTTGTATAGTTTTCAGCATAAAATTGCTGCGTTCTTGTTTACATTTTTGGCTAAGTATTTAAATTTTTTTTTTTTTAGTAGAGATGGGGTTTCACCATGTTGACCTCAAGTGATCTGCCCACCTCGGCCTCCCAAAGTGCTGGGATTACAGATGCCCACCACCACACCTGGCTAATTTTTTTTTTTTTTGAAACAGAGCCTCACTCACTCTCTTACCTAGGCTGGAGTTCACTGGCGCAGTCTCGGCTCATTGCAACCTCTGCCTCCCAGGCTCAAGTGATTCTCTTGTGTCAGCCTCCCAAGTAGCTGGGATTACAGATGCCCACCACCACACCTGGCTAATTTTTTTGTGTGTGCTTTTTTTTTTTTTTTTTTTTTTTTTTTAGTAGAGATGGGGTTTCACCATGTTGACCTCAAGTGATCTGCCCACCTCGGCCTCCCAAAGTGCTGGGATTACAGATGCCCACCACCACACCTGGCAAATTTTTTTTTTTTTTTTTTTTTTTTTTTTTCTTTTTGATATGTATGCCTTTAATTTCCTTTCCCAACCTCATTGCATTAGCTAGAGTTTCTAGCAGTGTGTCGAATATGATGGTGAGAGTAGTCATCCTTGCCTTGTTTCTCCTCTTAGGAGGAAAATTCATTCTGCCATTACTAAGTATAATATTAGCTGTAGTATTTTCATAGATACTTTCAATCAAGTTCCCCTGTATTCCTATTTTTCTAAGTTTTTTAAAAATCATGAATCATGTTGAATTTTTTTACTTTTTCTGCATTGATTGATACATGATCTTTTTCATCTTTAACTTGTTAATATGAATTACATTGACTTTGAATTATTAAATTAGTCATGCCTCTCTGAAATAAAACCCACTTGGTTGTGGGGTTTAATTCTTTTTATATGTTTTTATATTAGCAAATTCTATTTGCTAATATTTTGTTAAGGACTTTTGTTTCTGTATTCATGAGAGATATTTGTCTGTAGTTTTGAACTCTCTGGTTTTGTATCAGGGCAATATTAGGTTCATAAAATGAATTGGGAAGGGTCTTATCCTTTATATTTTCTGGAAGAAATTATGTAGACTAAGTGTTCATTCTTCTTTAAACATTTGGTAGAATTCTCCAGTGAAACTATGTGGATGAGATTTCTTTTGGGGGAGGTTTTAAATTATGAATTTAAGTTCTTTAATAGTTACAGGGCTGTTCTAGTTATGTAATTCATATTGATGATTTGTAGTAGTTTGTGCTTTTTAAGGAACTGAACCATTCAAATGTATGCAAATTTATGTGTGTAGAGTTTTTCATAGTATTCTCTTATCCTTTTGATGTCTTCAGTATCTGTAGTGGTAGCCTTATTTCCTTCTTGATATGGATAATTTGTGTTTTCTTTCTTTACTTCGCCTTTTTTGCTAGAAGTTTCTGTTTCTCCATTTTATTGATCTTTCAAAGGATCATCTCTTTGTTTCATTTATGTTTTTCTTTTTTTTTTTTTTTTTGAAACAGAGCCTCACTCACTCTCTTACCTAGGCTGGAGTTCACTGGCGCAGTCTCGGCTCATTGCAACCTCTCTGCCTCCCAGGCTCAAGTGATTCTCTTGTGTCAGCCTCCCAAGTAGCTGGGATTACAGATGCCCACCACCACACCTGGCTAATTTTTGTGTGTGCTTTTTTTTTTTTTTTTAGTAGAGATGGGGTTTCACCATGTTGACCTCAAGTGATCTGCCCACCTCGGCCTCCCAAAGTACTGGGATTACAGGTATGAGCCACCGTGTCTGGCCCAACCCTTGAATTCTTTAGAAGTTTGTTGTGTTTCTGTTATTCTGTTTTTCTAGTTTAGTTGTATTGTTGAGGTTGTTTTATGGCTGAGAATATGTATTCTGTTGTTTGGTAGAGTGTTGCATAAATGTCAATTTGATCCTGTTGGTTGATGGTGTTTGTGAGTTGTTCTATATCCTTGCGGATACTTTGTCCTGTTCTATCAAGTGTGGAGAGATAAATGAATGTTGAAGTCTCCAGCTATAATTGTAGATTTATATGTTATAACCTTCATCTGTTTTGCCTCACATATTTTGTAACTGTGTTCTTGTAAATTTAGGATTATGTCTTGGTGGATTCACCCTTTCTTTCATTTTATAATGTCCTTCTCTATCTCTGATCATTTGCATTGCCTCTGAAATCTCTATCTGATACTAATATAGAGATTTATGGCTTCCTTTGATTCATGTTCTAATAATATATCTTTTCCCAGTCTTTTTCTTTTGACCTGCTTATATTATATCTAGAATGAGTTTTTTTAAAAATAAATAGCATATAGCTGGATTTAGAGAAAATAAACTTTGTCAAGCTCTGTGTTTAATTGGTGTTTTAGGCCATTTACATGTAATGTACTTATCAATGTTAGGGCTTAAGCTGTAACTTTATTTTTTTTTTTTTTTTTTTTTTTTTTTTTTTTTTTTTTTTTTTTTTTTTTTTTTTTTTTTTTTTTTTTTTTTTTTAGTAGAGATGGGGTTTCACCATGTTGGCCTCAAGTGATCCTCCTGCCTTGGCTTCCCAAATTGTTGGAATTACAGACGTGAGCCAACCCATCTGGCTGAAATAAAGAATTTATTACTTTTAGGTCCTGGGAGTTACATGGCAAACCTGGAGTCCACATACTTGGAAGTCAGGAAGCACAGGCAGGGAGAGAGAGCGAGAGAGAGAGAAAGGGACCTGTGGGCAAGTGCCCTTATTGGAGTCCAGGATGGTGCCCATACAGGTTTTTCACAGAGTGTTTTGTTTGTTGAGTTTAAAGCAAGCAGGCATGAGTTCTAGGAGGTAGTCACTGTGGCGTATTCACACAGTCCATAGTGAGGTGTGAGGGTCTGTGAGACAAGTTGTGTGGGCTGCATCTAGCTATCCCATAGGGAAGTGGTCATCAGGGAGGAGTTGTCTAAGGCAGGTATCTGGATCAAACATATTTAGGAACTGGGGATTTAGAACTGGAAACGGTGTTAAAAGTGACTGATCCCTGCTTCTAGGGTGAAAAAGTCCAACTTATATATAAAATGAATGCCAGGGCAACATAAAATTATAAGCATTCACTACAACATTATGTATAACTTATTCAGTCTGTTGGTATTGTCATTTTACCGGTTTGAATAAAGCACAAAACTTTACTTCCCTTTTTATCCCTTAACCTTTTCTATATACGCTTAGAACCACATTAGAGAATGTTACCATTTTTGCTTCAGCCATCAAACAGAATATATAAAACTCAAGAAGAGAAGGAAAGTTTATTGTATTTACCCATATTTTTGTTTGCTATGTTCTTCTCTCCTTCCAGATGTGCCACAGTTCCCTCTTTGATTATATCCTATCTATCTGTTTAGAGGACTTCTTTATCTGTTCTTTGGAGTAGTTTTTTTTTCTTTTTCTTTTGAGACAGGGTCTCGCTCTGCTGCCCAGGCTAGACTGCAGTGGCATGATCTTGGCTCACTGCAACCTCCATCTCCTGGGTTCAAACCATGCTCCTGCCTCACCCTCCCAAGTAGCTGGGATTACAGGTGCCCACCACCATGCCCGTCTACTTTTTGTATTTTTAGTAAAGATGGGGTTTTGCCATGTTGGGCAGGCTGGTCTTGATCTGCTGACCTTGTGATCCGCCCGCCTCGGCTTCCCAAAGTGCTGGGATTACAGGTGCCCACCACCATGCCCGTCTACTTTTGTATTTTTAGTAGAGATGGGGTTTCACCATGTTGGCCAGAATGGTCTTGATCTGCTGACCTTGTGATCCGCCCGCCTTGGCTTCCCAAAGTGCTGGGATTACAGGCGTGAGCCACTGCGCCCGGCCCACATTTTTTTTTTTTCAAGTTTATTTTTTCATTATAAAAGTATAGTAGTAAAGCATTAGAGATAATTTTAAAAACAAAAAAAGTTTACCTTAATCCTGTCATTTAACACACTTATTGTAAGTAGAGTTTTGAACATTTTTTTCTATATTTTACACAAAGGTTTAAAAACACATGGTATTTTTTTCTAATAATATAAAAATTGTACTGACAATATATTTAAATTAGATTGCACTGCCTGTGTGTCTGACCACTCAACCATTTGGCCTTTGTCACCTGCAAAACCTCAATAGATTTATTTTTAATTTTAGATGCAGAAATTTAAAAGCTAAAACTTACCCACATTGCAGGATCAATACTGAGTTAGGAACCAGTTGGTCACAAATTTCCATGCAGATAGGGGAAACTGCTATAAAAACTCAGTCACATGAGATTGGAGAATTGGGTCATAATAAAGGAAATTTTAAGTTTTTACCAAATCTGGGTTAATTAAGCATTCTGATCTGCAACAGTTTGAAATGCTTTCCTTTCATTTGATTTTTTTTTTTTTTTTTTTTTGAGATGGAGTCTCACTCTGTCACCCAGACTGGAGTGCAATGGTGCGATCTCAGCTCACTGCAAGCTCCGCCTGCCCTGTTCACACCATTCTCCTACCTCAGCCTCCCAAGTAGCTGGGACTACAGGCACCCGCCACCATGCCCGGCTAATTTTTTGTATTTTTAGTAGAGACAGGGTTTCACCGTGTTAGCCAGGATGGTCTCGATCTCCTGACCTCATGATCTGCCCGCCTCGGCCTCCCAAAGTGTTGGGATTACAGGCGTGAGCCACCGCTCCCAGCCTCATTTTAGTCTTAATAGATAAATCAAATACCATTAGATCATATATTATTTTAGAGGTAGTTTCATGCTATTTCTATTTTGCCCATTTTTTTTTGTTTTATTCTCCATGAGAATTATCTATGATTCTAACCCAGTATTTTACTGTTTTGAAATTGCTAAAAGTTTTTGGAGTCGCTATTACTTTTGTAGTCAGAGTTAGCTGAAGGGACTGAGGCTCTAGATAATCATTTCATAAGCGAACACAGAAAGATGTGCCTGATAAGCTGGTTTTCATTGATGGTGGAGCAATCAGCAACTGAGAGAGTAGGTAGTCCACCTCTGTTCCCTTGATATTTCTCTGTGTCAGAAATATAGCATGATCTTATGTTCTTACACCTTTTAGAAAAATATACAGTCATACTTAAATAATTTTTTAAGTTGATAAAATTGTCACTTTCCAATTTTACATATTTTCAACTTTAGCCACAGATTCACTTACTTTTAATACATATATTTGATTTAATATTTAAAATAGTTATTGGCCAGGCACAGTGGCTCATGATCCTGTAATCCCAGCATTTTGGGAGGCCAGGTAGGAGGATCACTTGAGCCCAAGAGTTTGAGACCAGCCACAGCAACTTAGTGAGACCCATCTCTACCAAAAAAAAAAAAAAAAAAAACTTGGGTGTGGTAGTGAGTGCCTGTAGTCCCAGCTTCTTGGGAGGCTGAGGTAGGAGGATTGCTTGAGCCCAGGAGTTTGAGGCTGCAGTGAGCCATGATTACACTACTGCACTCCAACCTGGGCAACAGAGCAAGACTGTGTCTCCAAAAAAAAAAAAAAAAGATACATTCTGAACATGAATAAATATACTAAGATTATACATATTTTTAACAGCACTCGACTATGACATCAACATTGAGGAGATTGGGTGAAGACATTTTTAAAGGAGTGGTAACTAAAGGAATTAGGTGCTTTCTGTCACCACTTGTGTGCAGCAGTTTTGGACATCTGTAATGAGCCATGAAAAAATGAAGTATGAATATTGGGAAGGAGTAGAGAAAACCATTAATTTATGGAGACTCTATATTAATTATATTTCAAAGAAATATAACAGGGCATAAGAATATGGATAAATAATGGATGAATGAATAGGTTGATGAAGATTATTGCTGAAGTTAAATGTCAGAAATAAAGAACTTTTATTTTCCTGCCTATGACAGTGTTTTGAAATAATATATCAACATACATTATTATATCATTTAATAACATATAATGTTCATTTCTGATAATATGCTAAAAAAGGCAAAAATGCAATAAGGGATATTTATGTAAAATAGAAGGGAATTAGGTGCTTTCTGTCACCACTTGTGTGCAGCAGTTTTGGACATCTGTAATGAGCCATGAAAAAATGAAGTATGAATATTGGGAAGGAGTAGAGAAAACCATTAATTTATGGAGACTCTATATTAATTATATTTCAAAGAAATATAACAGGGCATAAGAATATGGATAAATAATGGATGAATGAATAGGTTGATGAAGATTATTGCTGAAGTTAAATGTCAGAAATAAAGAACTTTTATTTTCCTGCCTATGACAGTGTTTTGAAATAATATATCAACATACATTATTATATCATTTAATAACATATAATGTTCATTTCTGATAATATGCTAAAAAAGGCAAAAATGCAATAAGGGATATTTATGTAAAATAGAAGGGAATTAGGTGCTTTCTGTCACCACTTGTGTGCAGCAGTTTTGGACATCTGTAATGAGCCATGAAAAAATGAAGTATGAATATTGGGAAGGAGTAGAGAAAACCATTAATTTATGGAGACTCTATATTAATTATATTTCAAAGAAATATAACAGGGCATAAGAATATGGATAAATAATGGATGAATGAATAGGTTGATGAAGATTATTGCTGAAGTTAAATGTCAGAAATAAAGAACTTTTATTTTTCCTGCCTATGAAGACGAAGTGTTTTTAAAATAAGATGTCCCACATGGCTTAATGTATATATTTGAAGTATGTTTTATTTAGTTACTCCCAATGGTATGGAATTGATGAAGAAGTAAAAAAGCATATAACTGCCTTCTTAATTATTTTGCCACCTTATGGTTATGGTTCTCAAAATTACAATAGACTAGGTGGTTAGTGTGTGAAAGGTCACTTACGAGAAGCAGGGATTAGCTCAAAATAAAGTTCACCACAGGCCTATCTCCGAATCTTAAAAAAAAATGCACACACACTTACATACCCACAGGTAAATAGATTCTAAATAAGAATTTTAGCTGACAGACCATAGCCACACATTAAAGCATATATTCACTAAAGATCAAATAATGTTAGTATCAAGAATTTGAAGCCAATTTAATATAAGAAAAATTATTAATCATTTATCGTTTAACTAAGATGTTTGAAATAATATATCAACATACATTATTATATCATTTAATAACATATAATGTTCATTTCTGATAATATGCTAAAAAAGGCAAAAATGCAATAAGGGATATTTATGTGAAATAGAAGGGAATTAGGTGCTTTCTGTCACCACTTGTGTGCAGCAGTTTTGGACATCTGTAATGAGCCATGAAAAAATGAAGTACGAATATTGGGAAGGAGTAGAGAAAACCATTAATTTGTGGAGACTCTATATTAATCGAGGGCTTTCAAAGAAATATAACAGGGCATAAGAATATGGATAAATAATGGATGAATGAATAGGTTGATGAAGATTATTGCTGAAGTTAAATGTCAGAAATAAAGAACTTTTATTTTTCCTGCCTATGAAGACGAAGTGTTTTTAAAAATAAGATGTCCCACATGGCTTAATGTATAATACCAGTTAAAATTCTAATATAGTTTCGTAAGTTGAGGAAGTGATAGGGAAATTTATGTGGAAAAATTTGCAACAAATGCATTGATTTAAAACAAGTAAAACAGCAACACTGGGGCAGAGGCTTAGCCAACTTTAAAACAATCCTAATATGTAATGATACAAAATGAGTTAATAATTTATTTAATAAATCAAAATAGGACAGTGGGAATAGGAAGTCCAGAAATGAATCAAAATTGGCACTTCATATTTTTTTTTATTATTATACTTTAGATTTTAGGGTACATGTGCACAATGTGCAGGTTTGTTACATTTATTTATTTACACATTTATTTACAATTTTTTTAAACCACAAAATTAAGTACAGTAATGTTGGTGTTCCGTGAACTAAATTCTACCAATGGTAAAAATGGAGTGTACTATAATTGATCCAGAGACACAGATCTTACTTTCTCAAAATAGTTTCATATGTATTTTCACTTCACACAAGTTATTCTAAACTTCTCATTCTTAATAACCAGGGTTTTAAATTATTTATTATGTAAGCTGAAACAGCAAAGAAGAAATGCAACATGAAGCTACAAAAGAGTAAATTTTAATACGGTGATTCTGTTGTACTTTCAGTATTTCATGGTGCTCTTGAGTCTTTTCCTTTAAACAGAAATCTCAGTATAAAAATTATTACTTGGATAGCATGAATGGTTTTTTTTCCTCTGAATAGCATTTTGAAAGGAGAGTTTTAGAAAACTTGATTATTGTACATTAAAAGCACAAGGTAAGACTGTTGTAAGAGTAGGGACTTGGGTTGTGTAGTGTACTGAAGTGTAATGATGCAAGTATCTTACTACTTCATTTGCATTGATTCTCGTTAAATTAGTGCTTCCCAATCCTGGCCTTGCAGGTTTCTCAGTCATCTGTGGGACATCTTTTTTTTTTTTTTTTGAGTTGGAGTCGCTTTGTTGCCAAGCTGGAGTGCAGTGGCACGATCTCAGCTCACTGCAACCTCTGACTTCCTGGCTCAAGCAGTTCTCCTGCCTCAGCCTCTCCAAGTAGCTGGGACTACAGGCGCCCGCCACCACGCCTGGCTAATTTTTTTTTTGTATTTGTAGTAGAGATGGGGTTTCACCATGTTGGCCAGGATGGTCTCTATCTACTGACCTCATGATCCACCAGCCTCGGCCTCCCAAAGTGCTGGGATTACAAGCGTGAGCCACCGCCCGACCATCTGTGGGACATCTTTTTTTTTTTTTTTTTTTTTTTTTGAGTTGGAGTCGCTGTTGCCAAGCTGGAGTGCAGTGGCGCAATCTCGGCTCACCGCAACCTCTGGCTCCCTGGTTCTAGCGATTCTCCTGCCTCAGCCTCTCCAAGTAGCTGGGACTACAGGCGCCCGCCACCACGCCTGGCTAATTTTTTTTTTGTATTTTTAGTAGAGATGGGGTTTCACCATGTTGGCCAGGATGTTCTCTATCTACTGACCTCATGATCCACCAGCCTCGGCCTCCCAAAGTGCTGGGATTACAGGCGTGAGCCACCGCGCCCGGCCATCTGTGGGACATCTTTAAGAAAGTTTCAGGGATTCTGATTCAGGAGTCGTCACAGCGCTGGCCTGGGTAAAATCTTGCTGCCATTCTTAATGGCAGATGTATCATGAAAAGTGACACACCAGAGCATATTCAGTCTTCTGAAATTATCTTTGGTCTTTTGTTTCAGCTTTACTAGGAGGCAAATCCTTATTTAAAATCCATTTAGCATGTTTGTATAAATTACATTTTGAAGTAGGTAAACATTTAGGAGGCAGCAACAAAAAGACATAATCTTAGAAAGCTATTATAGAGATAGAAATACTAAGTTTTTGGAAGCATGTAGTAGTTATCAAATATGGAAAAATAAACATTTGTGATACATTGTTTTTCTTCCTTAGTATTAAAAAATGCAGCTTATTTGTTATTTTGGTGTTAAAACATGAAAATTCTAAATGAAATTTACCGTGTCATAATGTCTCCTCTCTCCTTCCCCATTTGAGTTCTGACAGATTAGTTAGAATCTAAATTTAGACTGTGATCTCTTATTTAATTTCTGTTTGTCTTTTGAGTTTGTTAAAGTAACAACATTGCTTTTTTACCTTCTGTTTCTGATTGTCACTTAGACTAGCAAAACTGCAGTTGATTGTACATAACTATTTTCCAGCTGATTACCTGGCTCAGGCATTTGATTCTCTTTGTTTGGACTTGAAGACAGAAGAAGGAAAAACCTTGTTTTTGGAATATCAAGCTGTTCCAGTAATATTAAGTCATCTAAGAATATCCAGTAAAGGACTCCTGTCTAATGTTATTGATAGTTTGCTCCAGATGACGGTGGAATCTAGTAAGTTTTTAAGTTCTATACGTGTAAGGAAAGCAGGATGATTTTTCTGTCTTTATCTTGTCTGCATGTATAACTCCACATATCAGATACTATTGCATTTTTTTTTTTTTTTTTTGAGTTGGAGTCTCGCTTTGTTGCCAAGCTGGAGTGCAATGGCACGATCTCAGCTCACTGCAACCTCTGACTTCCTGGCTCAAGCAGTTCTCCTGCCTCAGCCTCCCAAAGTGCTGGGATTACAGGTGTGGGCCACCACACCCGGACTATTGCATTTTTTTTTTTTTTTTTTTTTTTTTTTTTTTTTTTTTTTTTTTTTTTTTTTTTTTTTTTTTTTTTTTTTTTTTTTTTTTTTTTTTTTTTTTTTTTTGAGTTGGAGTCGCTTTGTTTGCCAAGCTGGAGTGCAATGGCGATCTCAGCTCACTGCAACCTCTGACTTCCTGGCTCAAGCAGTTCTCCTGCCTCAGCCTCCCAAAGTGCTGGGATTACAGATGTGGGCCACCACGCCCAGCTAATTTTTGTATTTTTTTTTTTTTTTTTTTTTTTTTTTTTTTTTTTTTTTTTTTTTTTTTTTTTTTTTTTTTTTTTTTTTTTTTTTTTTTTTTGAGTTGGAGTCTACTTTGTTTGGACTTGAAGACAGAAGAAGGAAAAACCTTGTTTTGGAATATCAAGCTGTTCCAGTAATATTAAGTCATCTAAGAATATCCAGTAAAGGACTCCTGTCTAATGTTATTGATAGTTTGCTCCAGATGGACGGTGGAATCTAGTAAGTTTTTAAGTTCTATACGTGTAAAGAAAGCAGGATGATTTTTCTGTCTTTATCTTGTCTGCATGTATAACTCCACATATCAGATACTATTGCATTTTTTTTTTTTTTTTTTTTTTTTTTTTTTTTTTTTTTTTTTTTTTTTTTTTTTTTTTTTTTTGAGTTGGAGTCTACTTTGTTTGGACTTGAAGACAGAAGAAGGAAAAACCTTGTTTTGGAATATCAAGCTGTTCCAGTAATATTAAGTCATCTAAGAATATCCAGTAAAGGACTCCTGTCTAATGTTATTGATAGTTTGCTCCAGATGGCGGTGGAATCTAGTAAGTTTTAAGTTCTATCGTGTAAGGAAAGCAGGATGATTTTTCTGTCTTTATCTTGTCTGCATGTATAACTCCACATATCAGATACTATTGCATTTTTTTTTTTTTTTTTGAGTTGGAGTCTACTTTGTTTGGACTTGAAGACAGAAGAAGGAAAAACCTTGTTTTGGAATATCAAGCTGTTCCAGTAATATTAAGTCATCTAAGAATATCCAGTAAAGGACTCCTGTCTAATGTTATTGATAGTTTGCTCCAGATGGCCGGTGGAATCTAGTAAGTTTTAAGTTCTATCGTGTAAGGAAAGCAGGATGATTTTTCTGTCTTTATCTTGTCTGCATGTATAACTCCACATATCAGATACT